>JARDWC010000426.1:28009-131901 GCA_029032895.1 Troides oblongomaculatus | reverse complement strand
TCTGTCCGGCACTATTTTGAGTAACGGGTACGTGATCCTGGCTTCCCGAGCTACTACTGACTTCTTTCTGCTCTTTCCGGGTCAGTAGTATCCCCTCTTATTGTTAACCCCTTCCCAAAGTCCACATTCCCTTACTTTACACATCTCCCTACCTAATCCTTCTCATTTCCCCTCCGCCAAGCCAGTGGTAGGCCGTGCCCAAGTGCTGCGTGCCCAGAGGCGAGTCTGGGATTAGCGTGCCATTGCCCTGGGACCGGGTGACCCCAGAATAAGGCTAACCTTGCCCAAACATGCGGGGCTCTGTTTGGGTCGACGAATTTTTCCCTTGCTGCTCGTGGGAACGCTGATGAGGAAACACCTTACGTACCAGAATGGCGGCGACGAGGTTCGCAACCCGTCACGTCTCGTCTCCCGGGGGAGCGAAAAGTGGGCTGCCGATAGCCACTTTGCTACTTTGAATGTCAGAGGAGGAATGAAAGATAAAATTGATGATGTATGTGAGATGATGAAGGAAAGAAGAATTGATATTCTATGTGTGAATGAAACTAAGCGGAAAGGATGCAACACCACCATACATGGACCTTACACAGCCTACTGGTCAGGAGTCCCTGAAACCAGCAGAGGCTGTCAAGGAATTGGTGTGCTGCTTTCTGCTAGAATGAACGAATGTATAACTGATTTTGGGTGTGTGAGTCCTCGACTCATGTGGGTGAGGTTGAAGGTTGGTCTTACCCGCATCTTCATTCTAGGGGTATATGCTCCACAAGATGCGGGATGGAACCGGTCTTCGAGAGCCCAAACCGAAAGGGAAGAATTTTGGCATAGTCTGAAAGATGTTCTGAATGAATGTAAGCGTAATGAAAGAATTGTAATGCTTGGAGATTTTAATGGATGGGTTGGAGTGCATCGTGATGGATATGAAACTGTGTTAGGGAAATTCGGTGATGAAAGAGTGAATGAAAATGGAAAGAATCTGCTTGAGGTCTGCTTGGAGTGGAATCTTGTGGTAACAAACACAATGTTTGAGCACAAGAAGATCCACAGGTATACAAGAAAAGAAGGAAACCAGGAAAGTATGAATGTTCGATAAGAGATTGAGAAAGAAAGTGCTAGACACCAGGGTGTACCGTGGCACTGCCATCGACACTGATCACTTCCTGGTGTTATGTCGATTAAGGGGGATCTTTAGGCGATGGCGGCATTATGTTCGAGAACCCATTAGTGTGCTAGAAAGAGTGAAAGTCGAGGTTTTGCAAGATGATGAAATGAGAGAGAAGTATAAGAGTAAATTGACTGATAAGTTTGACAGATTAGAAGGAATGTGTGAGGTTGAAGAGTTATGGAAGTCGCTCAAGGATGGAGTTGTGAATGTGGCCACTGATGTATGTGGTGTGAGCAAGAGAAGAAAAGGAAGTATGTTGAAGACTGTAAGTGCAAAACTTCGGAAGGCGGTATCTGAAAAGAGGAAAGCATGGCAGGATTGGTTGGCAGCAAAAGCCAATCATAGAATGGACAAGGCAACGATAGAGGATGTACAAAATGCGAAGAAAGAGTATAAAAGACGTAAGACCGTAACAAAGGAAGTGGTGGAAAGAAAGAAAATGAATGATAGAGATGAATTTGAAAGAAGGTTATCTGAGGACTTCCGGACGAACATTAAGTTTTTCTGGAAGGCCATAAGAACAGCCAGAGCTAATAAAAAAAGCTCACATGGCGAAATCAGGAACCAGAATGGAAGCTTTGTGGCAGGTGAAGAATGTATCCTAAAGAGGTGGAGGAAATATTTTGAAAGTTTATTCGAGAAAGAGGATATGCATGTGCCAAACCCCGGTAGGGGTCAAACTGAGAGTGGGGATGAAAGTAATATTAGTATGAAAGAGATTTTAGATGCAATGAATAGTATGAAGTTGGGTAAGGCTGCAGGATATGATAGGATTACGGTCGAGATGCTGAGAGCTGGACAGGGCGTGGTAGCTAGTCAGCTGTACTACCTTTTCAATCTTTGTTGGAAGAGCGGCAAAGTGCCAGATGACTGGTGCAAAGCCGTAATCGTTCCGGTATATAAAGGAAAAGGGTCACAGCAAGACTGTAAAAACTATCGTGGCATTAGCTTACTGAGCGTCGTCGGCAAACTGTATGCAAAGATACTGATTAAAAGAGTGATGAATGAAACTGAAGAGAAAATTTGGGATGTACAAGCAGGATTTAGAAGTGGAATTGGATGCATGGACCAGGTCTTTTCCTTACGTAGCATAACCGAAAAATGTTTGGCACATAGCCAAAAGGTCTATTGCGCTTTCGTAGATTTGGAAAAAGCCTATGACAGAGTGGTGAGGAATGAATTGTGGTCCATATTGTCTGCTTATGGGGTGAACAGCACGCTGATACGAGCATTGAAATCACTTTATGAGGGTTCTAGTGCTTGTGTCAGGATAAACGGAGCTTACTCAGACTGGTTTAGCATCCAGAAGGGTGTTAGACAGGGATGTGTGGCCTCGCCGTGGCTGTTTAACCTATTTTTAGACAATTGCTTGAAAGATTTGAAAGATAGTGAGTATGGACTAAGAATGAATGAGTTGACCGTCAAGTGCCTCCTATACGCGGATGATCAAGTTTTATTGTCATCATCGGAGAGGGAGTTGCAAGCGATGGTCGACATGGTGCATGGAGCTTTAACAAGCAAAGGAATGAAAGTGAATGTAAGCAAGACGAAAGTAATGGTTTTTGAAAGAGAAGAATGTATGACAAACTGTGACATTATGATTGAGGGACAAAAAGTGGAACAAGTGAAAGAATTTGTATATCTGGGTTCACAGTTTACGAGAGATGGCAAGTGTGATGGTGATATTGAAAGAAGAGTTTTAAAAGGGAATCAAGTCAATGGGGCACTTCATAACTTTATGAGTAGCCGGAACGTTTCACAAAGTGCACGACTGGCTGTGCATAGAGGCGTGTTGGTCCCCACACTGATGTATGGTAGTGAATGTTGGGTATGGCAGAAGAAACATGAAAGTAGGATTAATGCTGTGGAGATGAGAAGCCTGAGAAGTATAACTGGAGTGAAACGGATGGACAAAGTGAGGAACAGTGTGATAAGGAAGCGGTGCGGCGTGGTTGAAGATGTAGTGACAAGGATAGAGAAAGGGATGCTTAGATGGTTCGGCCATGTCGAAAGAATGGATGAAAGAAGATTAACGAAAGAAATATACAAGGTAAGAATGATTGGAAAAATCGGTGCAGGCCGACCTAGACGGACATACTCCGATCAAATCGGAGATGTCCTAAAGAAAGGCCGGATCAAAAGCACACGCAACCGACGAGCGTGCATGAAGACGCTTATGAAAGTGGAGGAAGCGAGTGAGGTGTGCCAGGATCGTAGCAGGTGGAGAAAGGTGGTCTCTGCCTACCCCGCTGGGAACGAGGCGTGATATATATGTATGTATGTATGTATTACATGACAACGAGCAAATAGCATATGCCTCAGCCTCATTAACTTAAAGTCAACAAAATTATGCTGTATTTTATTTGGTTGTATAAAGTTCCACCAGTATGTATACGGGAGACAAATTAAACTTGAAACCGACCATGAGCCACCGATAACTATGTTTAAGAAATCATTACGGGATATGTATGTTACATATAAATCGGGCAAATATCTATATATTGCCCATCCTCGAGTGTCCCGAGCACCTTTTCCTGATAATACTAACCTGATAATCTAATTTGTCAATAAGTCAAGAAGAAAAACTTCAGGAGCTTCAAGAGTCAATAACTAATGATTCAACATTGTCTAAAATTGTATCTTATAGTCAAAATGGTTGGCCTGAACGTAAACATTCAGTTAGTCAGGCAATTAAGCCTCATTTTTCTCTAAAGGACAAATTGCATGTAATCACAAATGATATAATATTAATGACTGATAAGAGTAATTCCTGAAAATATGAGAGATTTTGTTAACCCTTAAATGCATAAAGTAGTAAAACTGCAACATACCATTCAAACGACCATAAAATTATTAGTATGAGTTCAATGCATGCTGTTGCAGGATAATTACTATATATATGCATAAAATCATGCATTTAAGGGTTAAGTGTCGATAAAAACACGATGAAATTACGGTGTATTAGTGGTAAAAAAGAGTGGGACACACGCCTACTCATGGTCACGAGTACGCGTGAGTCCCACTTTTTTTTTCCTTCGCACACCTCGCCAGCGCTGGATGCACCGCGTAACTATCTCAGGGAGAGAATCCCACCCTTTTATCGTCCCCTGGGCAATGAAACCTCCGAATCTATCACCCAGAGATCACAGGAGTCAAAAGAGAAAACCGTCCCGACTCCCTACGACGGATTCGGTTTTAGGCTCCGCCAGCAACCGTTGTACGGTCGCGGTGGATAGGAAGAGCGTTCAATCGCAGTACCGACATTTCTCACTCTTCGCGACTCCACCACGGCTTCGAAGGGCAGTGTACTCCTACCCCTGTAGCCCGCCGGACAGTCGAGGTGAGCTCACGGAGCTCGCCTGGTGCGGCAACTTCGGGCCGGCCAAGTGGGTTCCCTCAGTGTCTCCGTGGGTGACCAACCACGGACACTAAGCCCTACTACCGCTACAAGGATTCGGCGTATGCGCATCCGGTATCCGCCAGCTAAGCAGTAGTTTGGCCCAGAAATATGTCCATCACTTATTTAGCGTTAGATGTTGCCCGTCTGGTCTTCGGCAACGGAGAACCATCGATATATATATATATGTAAATATTATATATCCGTGTGTATATATATTTATATATATAAACTACCTGTTTCCCGTCCGCTTTGCTGGCCGGAGAGTGTTAAGAGTTCGCAACGTTTTATTCTTTTAAAAATACTTCAATACGTCACAGTGAACTGAATTATTTTTAAATAGTTTGTAGGCTACTTACTTACTCGCACCGCCTATGAAAATTGGCGATGGTAACACGTCAGAGGGATGTCAGCGGGGACGTCTCAGTCACGGAAAAAAGGAGAGTTAACGACATGTATATAAGGGTACTGAAATAAACAATACGCATAATCGAAGAAGCTTGATTACGCCAACTGTACCTCACACTGGTGACCCCGAAGTTTTACACGTACAAAAATTGCCAAAATGAGTAAAGTAACGAAGCCGACGACAACAACAAACAAGATTATACCGGTGACCGCGTTTCCATGGTACCGCCGTCGGATATCTTTCGAGTGGGCTTAAGAATTCCTCCGTTCTGGCCTGAGAAGCCAGCTTTGTGGTTTGCACAATAAGAAGGTCAGTTCAGTCTATTTAACATAACAGTAGATAAGACAAAAATTTGCGATTTCACAACTCTACGCCCGATTTGCATCTCAAGTAGAAAATATAATTATGAATCCACCAAGCGTATATAAATATGAAAAACTGAAAACGGAGCTTATAAAGCGACTATCGAACTCGAAACAAAAGCGTCACAAACAATTATTGATGCACGAGGAAATGGGAGACAGGAAGCCGTCGCAGTTCCTACGAGACCTTCGGCATTTAGACAGCTCCGACTTTCCTGATGACCTATTGAGAACACTATGGTCCAACCGCCTCCCTCATAATATGCAGGTTGTTATCGCAACTCACGACTCAAAAACACTCGAAGACTTGGCTGACCTTGCAGACAAAATCTTCGATGTCAATTCCTCACTGCCCCAAGACATTGTTACCAAGTGCTGCGAGGCTAAAAGCCTTAAAAAATTAATAATTATTGATAATTAACGACATGACTAATTAAACTAATCTTGTGTCGTCAAATGCGAATGAGAATCTACCCTATAGTAAAAAAAAATGTTTCTTTTAAAACACCTCAACTGCGTAATTTCGGATAATTTTTTTATTTATTTAATTCTAAACATCGGAGATATACTTTGTATTTAAGTTGCAACCTTGTAGAAATTTGGAAGTGAGTGTTCTCCTTAGTTTCAGTATGCCGACAGTTAGATGCGGAGGTTGTCAAAAGTTCTCGGCGCAAGCAGAAGCGGCCGTTCGTGGGAGATGCAACTCTCATTATCACCGAGCATGCATGTCCTTACCACCAAAAGGCCGTTTGACAGCTGGCTGGCGCTGTCCTGAGTGTAAAAGAAATTTTAAAAGATATGAAATCGTTGATACACCGCTGAGAAGGGATGTTTTCGAAAATAAGAGCCCTAGTTGGGATGAGTTATTGGACACAAGTTCGGGGAATATCACAGCACAAAATGATCCTCTGGAAATCCCTTTAGAAGTCGCCGCGGAATTACGGCTATTTAAAGATGAGTTACGTACCGAGACGAGATCGTTGTTTTTTTTTTGTTTTACGTGGGGGAAATGCCTACGCATACTCGTACTCGCAGGGGTAAGGACGGGTTATGTCGGACTTGCACAGACTAAAAACCCACGATTTTCCCGACTCGTCGCCTGGTGGTAAGAGTCACGGCTACGGCTTGGTGCCTTCGTCCACGACCCTCACCGGCGCTGGCCGCTTTCGCAACCCCACTTCGGTATTGAGGGATAAACCCCCCCTGCAGGGCGCCCCGGAACATGCTGCGCGGCCACACTTCGGCCTCCATTGTGTGGACGTCGGATTCCCCCGAACCCTTCGCCCAGAAGCTACGGGAGCCCCGGGAGATATCCTCTCCGGGCTCCCCGCGGCGGACAGATGTTGGGCCCGCCGGTACCCGTTAGCGGCCGCGGAGGATAGAGAGAGCGGCGCATCGTAATACCGACACTTCTCTTCCCCCGCGGCCCCACCGCCGCCGCATCGCCGGTGCGACACCGGTTGGTCGCGGAGGATACGTCCTCCGCAATTCCACCTCGGCTGCAGACGCGGTATAAAACCGCTTTTGCAGCCGGTCGCAGAGAGCAGCATAAAGCCGCCCGGGGACTCCCGGCCGCTCCGGTGAGCTCCAGTTACACCAACCAGTGCTCGAACCTGGAGCAGCCGCTTCAGCCGGCCCTTCGCCGCGGTCCGACAGGGTGGGTTCCGCTTAGCTTCATCTAAGTCACAACAAGGCGAGAACCCGTTAGAGGGGATGAGATCGTTGTGTGGTGAGTTTCAATAGCTTCGCTCAGATGTTACGCAGTTGAAAGAAACTCTAAAATCATGCCATTACTGTGTAACCTTTATCCCTTTTTCTTAAATGTAATAAGTTTTAAATATTTTTAAAACGATATTTAGTACTCAGCAAATCATATTTAACGTACCAAGATGATGCATACTATTCTTTGTGGTATGATTAATGTTTATGTTTTGGCCATTAATTATTAATATTAATTTGTGATCGTCTCGATTAAGACCTTGTTCTACGTTGTGATTATAGTAATATTTAGTTCTTTTAGGTTTATATAGAAGGATGAATATTTGTTAAGATAATCTGATGCCGTTTGTGTGGTTTGTATCCTTATTTACAATCCCTTCACGCTTGTAAAGGGCTCCACATCTTTTTACGGGTGTACAATATTTATTTATTCTTAAGACCCCGTCACAAGTGTAAGTTCGCATCCTCACATTTAAAAAAAAAATGTGGGGATGGCATACGGCTCCAGTAAACAGACCCCGCCGTATGCGGTGAGCGCCAACCAAATACTGCGCTCCCCCCGAAACAGGGAGAGTTTAATTGGCTTCGGATCGCAGCCCACAGCAAGGTTTACTGGCGAATCAGTAGAAGAGCACTCGGCTCATTGTTAGTGCGTAAGCACAAACTGATGAAATTGCGCATGGCAATGTGAGTAGGCATCTCACAAGATACAACCGTAACCAAATGTACAGTGTATGGTCAGCGCGCATTCCAGGACACAATAGATAAAGGGTACTCTGACCCAAAGGTTAGTCCTTTGTACGAGCCACCACCTTCACTAGCCAGGTGCACTTGCAGATACATTGTAAAGTGTTGGAATCGACATCACCACCAACTACGTAGTCAGCACGGATCGCAATCCGCCGAGTGCATTCGAGAGCTCATAGCTCACCTCATAGAATGGCAAAGCGATTACATAGCAGCCTTGAGAGATTGTACTTCCACCAGCTATCACCATTCATGAAGTAAATGCATAACTCCGCTAACCACCGTAATGGATATAGCCAATAAATATTATTTTTATTATGAGCCATCAGGCATAGAGTCTTTGTCGTTTAGTAAAATGTTGTTTTGATCAAGTTTGTCTCGTCCACCGACAACTCGCCACATATCTTAAAAGATGGGGAGCTATTGAGGCCTTTATTTGCAAATGTCATAAAATAGGGAGGGCAGACAGTCTGTAGCCCCATCATCAAGGGACCCGACTTGGAAAAATCTAATAAGATAAAGTGTCAAACCATAACGCAAGGCGCAACCTTCAAAAGTGACATTTAACCCAGTGATCGTCGAAGACGTCGTATCATTGAACTGCGACACACATGCAATCGACTATCATTGGCGCGCATCATCATGAAAGGCGCACAAGGCATCACAGCAGACATTAATATCTTGCAAAAGTCCTCAGCCTACCGCATCTGTAAGACGCATCAGTTCAGTAACGGTGCAAACGTCCCGCTACGACAAGACGCAATATCAATGTTGATAAGCATCGAGGCAGTAACTCGCGTCCGCTTCCGCTATCTCATAATGCATCGACATAGTTCAAGTTGACTTTGAAATAAATAAATATTATTAAACACGACGTATCATAGTGGCAAGCAACTAATACGCCGAGTGCCCACTTATTATTTTTTTTTTTTATTTATTTATTTAGACACACCAACAGCAATACACACAAAACATTCAAGCTCAAAATTACAAGTATAAAATTAAGTACAGGTATGTAAGTCAATAATAGGCATGTACAGCAATCTTTTATATCGCACTATGACATGTTACAGCAAGTTTACAAACAACCGAAAAACCGGTCAAATTTGAATGTTAACAGTACGATATGAGAAAAACAGAACCCCAAAAAAATTTATTATAAACAAAGAAACTTATCATAGAGCCGAAGCCCTAAAACATGGTTCTGAGTATTTCGATATCACCGAAGTGCTATCTAACACTCTTCTCGAACCCGAACCGGAGTATAATCAAGTAGTTACTTAAATAACCGCCAACTACACCCGGCTGGTATCTCACCTCCACCAACTTGATGTTATATGTTAATTTTGCCATGCACCATTTTACACGGTTTCGAATCCGTATATTTCATAAATTTTATTTTTAAAGACCTTCACACTCTTACTTTATTATATTGTATCATAACACATTATTATTTGCATTCTCATATTTTCCCGGAATTCGAACCGATATATGTTTTATAACTCATCACTAGAGACTTTCACACTTTTATACTTTCATAATTCTTCACCATACAATCATATTTGTATTTTTATATTTTAGCATTTCAATCAGTATACAGTACACTATTCCTATACATCATTTTAATACGTATTGGAGGTCAGTAATAATCTCCAATCAATTTGCACGAAGCAAATTTTTATTTTCGACATGTACGCAGTGCACGTCCGGAGGCCGTGTGTGCGTAGGAGCGCGAGTGTGCGTGTCGGCCGCGCTCGCTCGCCCGCACGGCCGCGCGGCCAGCTGATACACGAACTGTTCCTAATTACGTCCTTGGGACGTTTCACGAACACCAAACTATTGTACTTTAACTTTTTTATTTATTATAATGAATCTTTTTCAAATTTAACTTTATATATATTCGTATTTTTACACAGAATAAAGTTTAAAATCATCCAATCTTGAACACAGTAATGTCTGCACAGTACTTTCAGTTCAAAATACTTGCAAGTGTTTGGTACGCGCATCCGTATGCCAAACAAAAAATTTAAGTGTTAAACTTAAAATATAATTGCTGCGCCTTCCTTACCATTCGTTTACACTTTAACTCTTCACAGCGCGTAGGGAAAATGATCAGTCCTTAACAGAATAGTATGCAACCATGAGCAAAAAATCTGCTACGATAGTGTGATTACGTTTTTTAGTTTGTCCTTTGCTTTATAATGTTAATAGTAATCACCGTCTCCAATAGCAAGAAGTAAAGCAGACCCCTTATTTTCGCACATTGTGCATCAGTATTGATAAATTCCATAGAATACTGCTGCACAAGCCACGACTTCCCTTAGTCAGCTCATACGATATCCGCAGGATGAGACGGGGCTGCCCTGTTGCCAAGCCGCGCGCTCGCAGAGCGCGCGACTACTGCCGGTCAGTCTGCACTCTCGTGTTGCGAGCTTTGAAGAACGAGGCTTCGGTGGCGTGGTTAGCAGTGTCTCGACGGTGCTGCCGGCGGTGCTGCCGGTGATGCCCCAGAGTGAGAGTAAGAGCAGGGTTTATAAACGAATAAACAAAAAATGAAGTTTTAATGTGAACTTTGTGCAAAACTTACGAATGTAAAAAAATAACAATTTCTAATATGTTTTAAACAATAACTCTTCGCTACGGGTCGTGGGCGTGCGGTGGGTGCGGCGGCTGGGTGCAAGCGGGCGCGGTCAGTGCGCGCGGCGGCGGGTCGCCGCGTCGCGCAGCTCGCGCGCCAGCCAGCCGAGCGCGTCCGCGAGCCCGGCGCCGGTGGCCGCGCTGCCGCCACACACGTGCCACGGCTTGTCCGCGACGCGCTCCAGCCCCAGCGCTGAGCCCCGTCACACAATAAAAACGCATCACGACATCGTGTACGTGCATGTTGCAAGTACACTGTGTGCACTCACGGTTGTTAGGGATATTCGACCAGGCCGAAGACCTTAAGGTAAGATTAATCGCGGCGCCTTCTTTGCTGCTGAGCTGTTTCGCTTAAAATAATTGGGGTGACGAGAGTTAATTTGTTCAATGATAGATGAATCGTTTAACTCTGTAAAGGATTTCATTACGATCCTGCAGCAGCGTTTGTGGACACCATTGATACTGGAGGAAGGCGTTTGTTACCGACCATGAACCGGTGCGACCGGTGCGGCCGGTGCGGGCGGTACCTGCGGCGACGCGAGCGGCGGGCAGCGCGTGCGGCACGTCGCTCTTGTTGGCGAGCACGAGCAGCGGCACGCGGCGCGCCCGCAGCTCCGGGTGGGCGAGCGCGAGCTGCAGCTCCTCGCGCGCGACCACTGCACCCAAGAACGTAATGACGTAGCTAGGGGACAAAGACTGATCAACACCGCCATCGATACATCGCAGATTTATATCCGTTATTAACGTTGGCACGCGTCGCGACGTGACCGGCGCGATGCTAGAAGCGAGGGGTTGCCGTTCGCATGCGTCAATCGAAATACCTAACAGGATTACAGATATATAATAATAAATTATTCCGATCATGGTCTAGTTCTTCGCTCCCATGAGCTGAAGGAGGCGAGTACTTACGTAGGCAAACCTATAAACGAGCGCAGCGCCTCGCTTCGCTACGTGCTGTGCGACCCCTTGTCCGCTGAAGGGATAGTTTCGAGCTAATGTATAACTTATGTATATACGTATGTTGAAGTTAAATTTGACTACTGAAATTAATTTATTGTGAGGTGTTTTTTTAATGTTTCGAAAGTTTAATTTTCAACGGTTCGCTGTTAAGCAAAAAATTAAACATTTACACATACAGCGAACGGCGAGATCCCCGGACAGGTCGGGAGGTGCTCATGGAAACTTGATTTCCCCTTTAGTGTTATTCATATGTAAGTCGTCCGATGTACTTTATATACTACGACGACGGTAAAAGACACAGGCGTCGTGTAAGTATGTGTAACACAAATAATACTCTTACTTACCAATTTTCCACAATTGCCGTGTCTCCTAAGAGAACTTGCATGTATCAAATAAAAACTTTTATTTAATAAGTTGCAAGTTCTTCGGTCTGGGTTTAAACCTCGCCGCATACTCATCACAACTCATCCATGGATAGTGATTCCGTTAAACCAGCAGCCGAGAAACACTGTATCGCCAGCAATGTTTTAATTTTCGTCTGTCACTTGAAAACAAGTGTAGATATTACAAATCAAGTGTAAAGGGCTGACCTAGCCGCAGGTGGTCGGCCGCGTCCACTACGAAGATGAGTGCGTCGGCGCGCGCGAAGTGCCGCTCCCAGAGCGCGCGGTGCCGCGCCGCGCCGGACACGTCGCACGCGCGGAACGCGACGCCACCGCCTGCGGGCACGCGCACTCGCTGCACTCACTGCGCTCACTGCACTTACGCAGCGCCGAGCCGCCGCACGCGCTAATGTGTTCGATGATAGATGCCCCACTGACTGCTGAAGTTGTCCTGGTGTTGCGGCTGCGCGGCGTCCCCGGTGCGCAGCGCGCGCAGCAGCGAGCTCTTGCCGCTGTTGTCGAGCCCCAGCAGCAACACCGTCGCCTCGAAGCGGCCGCCGCCCAGCCACACAGACAATTTGTCCATCAGCCCCATCCCGCAGTGCAAGCAACTAATCTGTCGATAGTTCATTCTATGTTTCACTACTTTAGGTCTTTAGGACATTACGTAGCTAAAGACAGAACAGCTCAGGTTTGCGAACTGAAAGCGATTTCACGTGTTGCAAATATCTTAATGATAACTATTGCACAACCATTGCAGGTCCTCCGGTGGCCTTCAGACGGAATACGATGAGAACATACCTATGTCCCCGACAGGTAGACGTCGCCGCCGGTCGACCGAGTTCTGCTCTTCCAATTTTATTCCTTATTTTTGTACTAATCTATACGTATGAGTGGGCATTCTTTGGTTAACGCAGTGGGCGCGTGTCTATGTATGTACTCGCGCAACGAGACCGTTGCTTAGCAACGCGACGGTAACACTGCGCGCTGCCGGCCGGCGCACCCCTGCCGCTCCGTCGCCGTAACGCCGCCGGCACGTCGCCGGCACGTCGCCGTCGACGCGCGCACAGTGTTGCAGCAGTACAAGCTCCGGTGCAACATCGACTGCCGGTGTTGGTGCTGGTGCTGTTGCGCTGCATCCGAACCGCACAATAATAAATCTTGATTCCAAATTATTGACAACACTTTGTATTAAATGAAACTATATTGAACGTTATAACAATTTATTTGTAGAGGAATCCGTGCCATCAGCACCTCAACCATTAAGTAACATAACAAGAAAAACGAATTCTTGTTTATAATTTCTATAAACTAAGTGAACGACTACAGACTGCCGCGACCGCGCCGGAACCGCGCCGCAACCGCACCGCGACCGCGCCGCCCGACGGTTGCGCACATCGTTGACGCTAATTTTGTGACTCGTTTACATTCTCCTCCATCTTTGTTTTCCTAAAAAGCGCTCTTAAAACGTTAAGAACTAAGTGGGAACGCCCACTGTTGGGTCTGCTTCTCCCCCAAGCGGCGCGCTGGATCACAGATGAGTCGATGTTTCCCCGAGATCCAATCTAATCAGCCGGAAGACGTCCACTGCTGGACAAAGGCCTCCCCCAAAGATTTCCACTCAGACCGGTCCTGGGCCACCCGCATCCAATGGTTGCCAGCGACCTTGACCAGGTCGTCGGTCCACCTTGTGGGGGGTCTGCCCACGCTACGTCTTCCGGTACGTGGCCGCCACTCGAGAACCTTTCTGCCCCAACGGCCGTCGGTTCTGCGAGCTATGTGCCCTGCCCATTGCCACATTGCGACGGCGATCCTTCGAGATATGTCGGCGACCTTGGTTCTCCTGCGGATCTCCTTATTTCTGATTCGATCTCGCAGGGAAACTCCATTGCCCTCTCAGCAATCTTAAGCTTGCGGACAAGGCCCACAGTAAGCGGCCACGTCTCTGCTCCGTATGTCATCACTGGCAACACACACTGGTCAAAGACTTTTGTCTTGAGACACTGCGGTATATTGGACGAGAAGATATTTCTTAGCTTCCCGAATGCTGCCCATCCGAGTTGGATTCGAAGAGAGATCTCTTTCTTAAAGTTGGACCTACCTAGTTGGATAGTATGTCCGAGGTAGACATATCTGTCAGCAACTTCAATTGTAGAGCTTCCAACTTTTACTGGAGTGGGTACAATATGGACATTTGCCATGATTTTGTCTTGTCCATATACATTTTAAGACCCACTCGTTGTGAAACTCTACAAAGATCATCGAGCATTGTGTTGAGGTCCTCCATGCTCTCAGCCAAAACCACGATATCGTCGGCAAATCTAAGGTGCGTGATGTACTCGCCGTTGATATTGATGCCATATCCTCCGCAATCCAGAAGCTTGAAGACATCTTCCAATGCAGCGGTGAACAGTTTCGGAGATATGATGTCTCCCTGTCTTACTCCACGCTGCAATCGGATCGGTTTCGAGCTCTGGTCTTCGAGGCGGACTGACATGGTGGCGTTCTCGTACAAGCACCTTAGAACATCGACGTACCGGTGGTCTATTTGGCACCGTTGGCCTGCAACACGGCCCATATCTCAATCGAATCGAAGGCTTTCTCATGGTCCACAAACGCTAAGCATAGGGGCTGGTTATACTCATGGGACTTCTGTATAACCTGCCGCAGCGTATTAATGTGGTCTATGGTGCTGTAGCCTTTACGGAATCCAGCTTGTTCGGGAGGTTGGAAGTCGTCGAGCCTGATTGTGAGACTATTCGTGATGACTCTGGAAAACAACTTGTAGACATGACTCAAAAGTGAGATGGGTCTATAATTCTTCAACTGGGTTTTATCTCCTTTCTTGAAGAAAAGCACCACCACACCTCCGTGCCATGCCCGAGGGGATCGGCCTTCTAGTATGACGGAATTGAACAACTTCTGCAGGACTTATAGGATCGGCATTCCACCAGCTCTCAGAAGTCCCCGACATCCACACTCTGTAAACTCACAACACAATTTTTCACCGCCACTTTTCCAACTTGTAAAATATCCTCGTGTATCACGTCTGCTTCTATTTCCATATCCTCCTGATCCTTCGCACTGTCACAGATCACTTTGCAGCCGGCTCCTTGGGAGGGAGTACTCGGCGACCAGGCGAGCTTGCATGCGTAGCCACTGGCCCTGCAGTCGGCCGCAGAGCACGCCCGTCTCTCCTTAACCTTATCATTCCCCTCCTTTAGGGAGCCGCGTTCTTTTAAATGAAACCTACATAACGAAGACTCGAAATCGTGAGTTTTATCAGTGAATTGTTTTCGTGACGTAAACACCACGGCGCGTCGCAATGCGGCGGCGAGACGGGCGCACGGGGCGGCGGGTGTAGCAGGAGTGGCGCCGCCCGGCTGGCACAGCGCCGCGTATATCCGCTCCGGGCTGCGGGCGCGCGTCTCGGGCACTATCCGGTACACGAGCGCCGCGTACGCGAGCGTGAGCGCCGCGGCGAGCGCTAGCGCGGCTTGCAGCCCGGCCAGTGCGGCCACCAGCGGGAACACGCCCGCCTCCAGGGCGTTCCCCGCGCTCGCCGCCAGCGTCACCAGCAGCACGGCGCACCCGCGGTACTGTCGACAGACACGGCATCTTCAACTTTACAACGGCTGCAGCGGGCGAGTATACCCCCCACTCTCGCTGTGCTGTTTACAAAGTAATGGGACAAGACCAACACCACCATTAAATAACAGTGGTGGTGACTATTCGTTTTCATTGGGAGCATAACAAGTTGTCACAACAGCCAGCGGCGTCCGAGGCGCAGGAACTCGACAACGCTCCCAAACAAGTTAATGCCAATTATTAGGTTGGGGAAAAAGAAATCCATTATTTTTTCGGTAGATGGCTGTAGTGATAAATTTCTCGTAAAGTATCGATCAAACAGTTTCAGATTTATGCTCGTTGGAAAGGTGACATTTCGCAGTAAAAAAATTCTTTTGCTGTTTTTTGTTTGGTGCATTCAATTGTGAGTTACAGGGTGTTAAAAATGGAAGTGAACAAAGAGAAAATTCGGTACATTTTACAGTTTTTCTTTGACAAAGGCGAAAATGCAAGCCAGGCGGCTAAAATTGTGAATGGTGTTTATGGACCCGATACTGTAACAGCCAATTATGTGCAGTTTTGGTTTCATAGATTCCGTTCAGGAATTTTTGATGTTAAAGATGCACCTCGCACAGGCAGGCCGGTCGCCGAAAATGTCGATAAAATCGGAGAAATGATCGAAGTTGACCGGCATGTTAGCAGTCGTAACATCGCCCAGGAGCTAAAAATGGACCACAAAACAGTTTTAAACCATTTACACAAAGCTGGATTCAAAAAGAAGCTCGATGTTTGGGTGCCACACCAATTAACAGAAAAAAACATGATGGATCGAATTTCCATCTGCGAAGCCTTGGCCAAACGGAATGAGATAGACCCATTTCTTAAACGGATGGTGACTGGAGATGAGAAATGGATCACACACGATAACCCTGTGCGAAAACGATCATGGTCAAAGAGCGGTGAAGCACCTCAAACGGTGGCCAAACAAGGACTAACGGCCAGGAAGATTCTGCTGTGCAATTGGTGGGACTGGAAGGGGATTATTTATTATGAGTTGTTTCCATATGGCCAAGCACTAAATTCTGATCTCTACTTTCAACAACTGGACCGTTTGAAGATAGCAATTGACCAGAAACGGCCAGAATTGGCCAACAAGAGAGGTGTCCTGTTCCACCAGGACAACGCTAGGCCACACACGTCTACAGTGACTCGCCAGAAACTTCGGGAGCTTGGTTGGGAAGTTTTAATGCATCCGCCATACAGTCCGGACTTGGCACCAAGCGATTACCATCTTTTTCTTGCATTACAAAATTTCTTTAGTGATAAAAAATTGGCATCTAGGGAAGATTGTGAAAATCGGCTACTAGAGTTTTTTGCAAATAGAGACCAGGACTTCTACGAGAGAAGCATTATGAAGTTACCTTTAAAATGGCAACAAATCATAGAACAAAACGGTGCATATTTGACCCAAATCGGACAATCCGAAGCATGTTAAATAAAGTCCTGAAGGTCATATAAAAATAATGGATTTCTTTTTCCCCAACCTATTATTTGAACTCAAACGAACGTACTAACTGTATGATTCACTATATGTAGCAAAATATACCTCACTCGTGGCAGATCTGTTGCCAGGGTCAGACCAGTTAGGTGTCATATCATGTATTATTTTTATTGTTAAACCACTGTGCAAATATCACTGTTTTTTTTGAAGAGCTATGTAGCTACTCAAGCATCTGGATAACGAGTAAAAATCATATCTCAAAACGACGACCACAATATGATACTGCATCCAAGTCAGCGCCACTTTTTTATTGGCGGCTGCATCACATGTAACGTAAGCTGAACGTTTCACCCATCCCGTCATTCTGTCAAATTTATTATAAATCATCACGACTAATGCAGTAAGCGTATAATTTATATTAAAGTATGTGTACTGACTTCGTAGTGGAACATGTCCGCGAGCAGAGCGTAGGGCGCGGGCTGCAGGCCGACGGAGTCCGCGGCGACGGCGGCGGCGAGCGCGAGCCCGGCGGCCGACACGCCGCGCACGCGTAGCGCCGCCGGCAGCAGCGCCGCGCCCGCCGCCAGCCACGCGCCCGCCGCCGCGCCGCACCACACGATCAGCGGCTGCGATCGGCGGACATCGTACAAACAGGTGCTGATATATCTTACCATCCGTTGTCACTGCACTTATTACCCATGAAAAATATTAAGAAAGAACACCGAATCGAAGCAACGTATAAAAGAGGACAGATTTAAAAAAACTCACTCTTCGTCCTACTCGTTCCACCAGGTACAGCGCGACCAGGGAGGCCGCGAGCTGCACCGCGCCGAGCAGCAGCGCATGCCGCGCGGGCGACGCGAGCCCGCCGTCCGCGCCCGCCGTGCCCACCGTGCCCGCCGAACCGTGTCCGTCGCCGGTGACGTTCCCCTGGGCCAACACGAACACACGCTCCGCGTACTGCATCAGCGCGAGCACGCCGCACATCTCCTGCCCCACCACCGCGAACCCCCCCACGAAGAATGCTCGCCGGCGACACTTGTCGCTCACTTCATTGGGAACAACAAATGTGAAGAAGAGTCACATGCAGATACAAGTTTCTCATGCAAACTTTTATTTTTATTTATAATATATGAAACGTTTTTTGCACACAAACACAAAAATTACAAAAAGGCGGATTTAATGCCTAATGGCATTCTCTCCCGGTCCACCCTGGGATTGGACAGACACAGACTGTCGGTGCAGTATCGTGCAAGTGTAAAAAGACATACATATTATGTGTGTGAATGTGTTATTAAATTGTAAATCAATATTTTAATGACAAGTATAACATATGCTGACATGAGACCAGGAAATGAAAGAGAACATTACGATTTATAGAGACATAGTGTTGCCACACAATTCGCTTAAAGAAAGCTTTTCCGCGAGCGATCCGTATCCGTATACTAGGCGGAAGCCCATTCCGATGTCTTACAGATCGAGGACTGAAGGAATTCTAAAGAAAATTTGTTTGAAGGGACAGTTAGTTTTTGTTGACAAGAAAGGGAGAATATATATATATATATATACATATTAAATTGATTCACAGAAATTGTAGTAGAATTAGACTTAGCAATTAGAGCTGCCGAAGCCTGTAGATTGTAGGAATTTCCAGTTATATTTTTTGGGGTTGTTTAACAAATCACTTAAAAAGGAAAGGCGTTTAGCTGCTCGCACCAACCGATTGCACCGGTTTATAGCTAACATGTACTGTCATATCGATTTCGTTTATATGACCGGAAAGCGCGATCTCGCAGAGTCATAGCCGAACGAACCTACCGGGTAATCCCGGTGCAGGGGAACGCTTTAATTTATCTTCGCGGATAGGCGCATGTTTATCAAACAAATTGTATCTTTGTGTTCAAAGAAGTAACTATATTGTTTATTGGTTCCCATTTGTTGAAAAATGTCAACCCATTCTATAAGCTTAGCGTCACGCCGAAGTGCTTCTAGATTAAGCCTCGCTAGATTACGCATACGCTGGGTCACTAGTTTTGCTTTCGGGGGTTTTAAGTTTTAAGTTATAGCAAATTTACTGTAAGTCATGCCTAGAAAAACCAGGCGCATCAGTCTGTCCATAGCCATAGACATGGTTAGCCGAAGAGACTAAAACGAAGTCCATTAAAGAGTCGGTAGTGTGAAGGTTACGACTAGTAACGTTAGTAGGAAGTAATGAGAAGTTTGCAGAATCAATCAGAAAGCGCAAGTCTCTCGACCTAAACGAGTTAACTAATTAAGAGTTAACTAATTAGGGGGACAATAAACCGCGCCGAAAAGGGCTTTGTTGCAGTTGACGGTAATCTATAAAAACAAATATTCAACTATGGCTAGGGAATCGGACGAAGTTGTTAATAACATTTTGTCCCAGATGTTACTAAAGTAAAATACTACACCCCGCCTCGTTTAACTAGTCGTTGGTTCCGTATTAAAATGATACCAGGGATCCCATAGGTAGTTAAAGAGAGGGTAGGTTTTAGCTGGTATTCAGAAATACCAGCGCCTGTAGGTTTGGAATGTCCACTAATTCATTGTACTGCTGCGGAATGCCTGTAGCGTTTATATAGCACACGTTAAATTTAACTTTAATTTACAAAAATTCTTTTTTTTTCTTTTCTATTATTATTATTTTACACTTCATACACCACCGTCGTAATGGCTAACAATGTTATGTCTTTTTACTACCAAATTGTTTACGAACGAAATCAAATACCTTTTTTACCAATGTTCTAAATTATGATTATGACGTTATGTGCATTACAGAAAGCTGGTTTAATGACACATTCTATGGTTCTGAATTTTTTGACAATCGTTATGAAGTGTCCCGCTGTGACCGAGATGTAATCTCAACGGGCCTAGACAGGGGTGGCGGAGTCATAATAGGTGTCCGCCGCGAATTATGCCCTGTCGTGCGATATGACTGGTGTGCACCACCCTCGGCAGATGAAGTATGCGTAAGTATACCAATAAATTCTAGCACTCCTGGACCTGCTCGAGCGGCTTTACGTAGTAATGACTTACAACTACACATATTCTGTAAATACATACCTCACGGTAATCATAAATCATTAATATTTTCTTTTTACGACCGACTGACCGGTAAACCCGGTACACCTTAATCCGGATGACATTTTTCTTGTATTGGGTGACTTTAATATAGGGTTGTCAAATATCTCCCTCCCGCCTTTTTGTCTTTTGAATTTCGCGGCTATGTACAAAGCGCTACAGAGCTCGTATCTGGCAATACTATACATAATTTGAAAGGTCTTGACATAACCTACAAAAAGACGCTATGCATAATTAGTTTGGATATTGCGTTCAACAGTTATAGACGTGTAAACATTGAGTTCACTAACGCCGAAAACGCGCTATTTTAAAGTTTTCCTTCGTTAAAGGCAAATCCGCTAGAGAAACGTTCCGTGAGATTAATGGTGTTTTGGGGGATGGTACTCTATCACTTCGAACCGCGGAGGAATGGTTTCGACGATTCAGAGCCGGTGAAAACGACACCATGGATAAGCCAGCCGGCGGAAGACCTGTGACGACAAATACCGATCAAATCATGGACTACATCGAGTTAGACCGGCATGTGGCATCTCGTGACATCGCCCAGGAGATGGGAGTTAGTCACCAAACCATTTTAAACCATCTGCAGAAGGCTGGATACAAAAAAAAGCTTGATGTTTGGGTGCCGCATGATTTGACGCAAAAAAACCATCTGGACCGAATCAACGCCTGCGATATGCTGCTGAAACGGAACGAACTTGACCCATTCTTGAAGCGGATGGTGACTGGCGACGAAAAATGGATCACATACGACAATATCAAGCAAAAACGGTCGTTGTCGAGCGGTCAAGCCGGGATTGACCGTCAGGAAGGTTTTGCTGTGTGTTTGGTGGGATTGGAAGGGAATCATCCACTATGAGCTGCTCCCATATGGCCAGACGCTTAATTCTACCATCTACTACGAACAACTGGACCGCTTGAAGCAGGCGATCGACCAGAAGCGTCCAGAATTGGCCAACAGGAAGGGTGTAGTGTTCCACCAGGACAACGCCAGACCACACACTTCGTTGATGTCTCGTCAGAAGATACGGGAGCTCGGATGGGAGGTTTTATCGCATCCACCATATAGCCCGGACATAGCGCCAAGTGATTACCACCTGTTCCTATCCATGGTGAACGCCCTTGGTGGTGTAAAGTTGAACTCAAAAGAGGCTTGTGAAAAGTGGCTGTCCGAGTTCTTCGCAAATAAGGAGGAGGGGGGCTTCTACGAGGGAGGTATTATGAAGTTGCCGTCTAGATGGAAACAGATTATCGAACAAAACGGCGCATATTTGAACTAAATCCGATCACTGTAACACTTTTTATAAAGCATTGAATAAAGAGCAAAAAAGCGGAAGGGAGATATTTGACAACCTTATATTACTAGCGCATCATGGTATTACGACGAGGAGATAAACAGTATGGTTATACGATACAATTATGATTCCTTGTCTTCTATTACATCTGATTTTATGAATCTTACATCCTTATATCAATTTAACAATCAAACTCTAACAACAGAATACTAGATTTAGCTTTTTGCAATATTCATTGCACTGTTAATGCTTCTGATGATCAAGTAGTAGTTGAAGATCTTCATCACAAGCCTATTGAACTCCTCTCCAATGGGTTCTAGCCATGTCGTGGCGGAGGGGCTTAGTAGCCGTGGGGCCCAACACGGTGAAGCTAAGTGGAACCCACCCGGTCGGCCCGCGGCGAAGGACCGGCCGAAGCGGCCGCTCCAGGTTCTAACACCGGTTGGTTTAACTGGACCTCACCGGAGCGGCCGAGGGCCCGAGGGCGGCTTTATGCTGTCTCCTGCGGCTGCAAGGGCGGTTTTATACCGCCTCTGCAGGCGAGGTGGAGTTGTGGAGGACGTATCCTCCGCGATCAACCGGTGTCGCACCGGCGATGCGGCGGCGGTGGGGCCACGGGGGAAGAGGAGAGTCGGTATTACGATGCGCCGCTCTCCCTATCCTTCGCGACCGTTAACGGGTAGTGACGGGTCCAACATCTGTCCGCCGCGGGGAGCCCGGAGAGGATCTCCCGAGGCCCCCGTGGCCTCTGGACGAAGGGTTCGGGGGAATCCGTCATCCACACAATGGAGGCCGAGGTGGGGGCGCGCAGCATGTTTCAGCGCGCCCTGCAGGGGGGGTTTATCTCTCCCTACCGAGGTGGGGCTGTGAAAGCGGCCAGCGCCGGTGAGGGTCGCGGACGAAGGCACTAAGCCGTACCCGTAACCCTTGCCACCAGGCGACGAGTCGGGAACATCGTGGGGTTTTAGTCGGTGCAAGTTCGACATATCCCGTCCTTGTCCCCGCGAGGACGAGTATGCGTAGGCATTTCCCTCACGTAAAACAAAAAAAGAAAAGAAAGGCTATTGAACTATGCATAAATTTCGCTCCCCTAAAACTTAATAACGAGACACATAAAAGACGAAATTTCTTAAAAGCGGACTTTATTTCTATAAAATCTGCTTTATTAACTTATGAGTGCGAAAACCCTTTCTCGGGGTCGAACTCTCGTGTTAGTCACTTTTATAAAATATTATATAATTTATTTTGGAATCTCATCATAAGGGGGGAATTGCCATAATCGCCACGCTTGGCAGGCGGCTTGGCGATCGCAATTACGGAGGCCCTATCGTGAAACGCTGCTGCCCGTCCCACGTCCGGGATTTCCCTCCGCTTCCTTGGATGGATATACCGCCATCGTTCGGTTGACTGATTGCATTTGATGAAGTGTAAATGTACTCAATAGTCATATACACTTCAGCAAATGGGCGCTGGGGTCGTTACTTCCCGACGCCGTATTTACAAATATGTACCTACTTCCACATTGCATCAAAACAGAATAGCCTACCCACCATGGTAAACACGGCCCCTAATAAAGCTCAATAATGAAAAAAGGAAATACCACAAAAAATGCAAAATCTATGGTAGCAGAAACGACTACAGAACCTTTTCTCTGTTAAGAAAAAGACTACGAAAATTAGAACGAGAATGTTACGCAAATCATATAACCTTTTGCGAGAGTAAAATTAAAGAACATCCAAAATTTTTCTGGTCATACGTGAAATCTAAAAATCCTTCTGGACAAATGACTCAAAATATGACATTTGATAACGAAATGTTATCTAATGTTGAGGATATCTGCGAAACTTTTAATAGGTAGTTCCAATCGATATTTGTTGAAGCACCTCAATATAATAATAAATCTCTCACTACCAATTATTGCACTCTCACGGAGTCTTCTCTTATTTTTAATAACATTAATATTAACGATCAAATTATACTCAATGAATTAAAACATGTAAACATTCACAAATGCGCCGGGCCTGATGGTATACATCCAATATTAATCTCTAAATGTGCACAAGAACTACTAAAACCAATATCTATTATATACAATTTATCTCTTTCTACAGGTATTTTCACTACTATCTGGAAAAAAGCACTTATTACTTCTAGTCCTAAAAATAATAAAAAAGATAATATCAAGGATGATAGGCCAATATTCAACTCGGTATTTTCAGTAAAGTTTTAGAAAAAAATTGTTACATCGCAATTAGCGTATTCACTTCAAAAACACATCTCGGCTAATCAACACGGTTTTATGAAACATCGCAGCGTTGAATCTAATATGTTGACTTTTACCAACTACATAGTAAAAGCTATGCATCGTAATGAGCAGGTGGATGTTGTTTACACCGACTTTGCAAAAGCTTTCGAACAAATAAATTATGACTTGCTAATTGTAAAACTGGCAAAAATGGGCATTCCCGGTAATCTATAATACTTAGATGGATGGAGTCCTATATACGTAACCGCACTCAGGCGGTCTGTCTTAAAGGTCATTGCTCAACTTATCTACCTATACCATCCGGAATACCCCCGGGATCTGATTTGGGCCCCGTTTTGTTTACAATCTACGTCAATGATATTGGTAATGTCTTAAGTGACACACAAGATTTACTCTATGTAGATGACACTAAACTCTTTAGAGTTATAAATAAAACCGAAGATTGTGAGATCCAACAGCAAGCATACTTGTATTGACTCCTTGTGTACATATTGCAACAATAATCAATTTCTAAATGCCGATAAATGTTGCGTTATGACTTACACTCGCAAAGCTCATCCTATATTACACCTTTACAATATATGATAAATAACATTAACTTAAGACGGGTAAATAATGTTCCACACTTGGGTATCCTTATGGATGATAAACTTTCATTTCATTTACACATAGATAACATAATAATAAAAAAGGCATATAGGAGTTTAGTTTTCATAGCAAGAATTATGTTGCTCGCTGGCCTAATGGTTAGAGCGTGCGGCTTTCATTCCGAAGGTCGCGGGTTCGAACCTCGGCATGTACCAATGACTTAATATTTAAGTTATGTACATTTGTGAACTTTAGTTACAGCAGCGAGATACAAACGGTGAAGGAAAACATCGCGAGGAAACCCGCACACTGACATCATCTTTGTGTGCGTGTGGTGGTCCCAATAAAGTGGCAACAGGCTCGCCCCCTGTTACATGGGACCTAATCTGACCACATCTGGCGAAAAGTGGGTGTTTATTCACCTTTGCTTACCCCTACTGGGAAAAAGACGTGATAATATAAAAGAAAATAAAAAAAAAAATAAGCAAGAATTACCCAACCTTTCCAAAAATTCCAAACGCCTAAAACTTTATATTTTAGCTTTGGTCGGTCAATTCTAGAGTTTGCCCGCGCAGTGTGGAGCCCTTCTTATAAATCTCAAATAAATCGCGTTGAAAAAATACAAAAGTACTTTCTGAGAATACTTAACTACCGTTGTCAGCGCTCCCATAACTCATACATGAATACATGCTTACGAAACACGATGTGCTTTCTTTAGAAGCTCGCCGTGTACTTTCCGATGTAGCTACACTTTACAAGTTACTCAATAATAAAATAGATTCACCACTTTTGTTGTCCAAAATAAACTTTGTCTCTAAAGTCCGAGTTGTACCTCCCGTCCGTTCCTCTCGCACCATTAACTTCTTTTCGCCATCGACATATCGCAAAAACTATACGTATAATAACTTCTTTACGCGATGTCTTAATAAATACAAAAAGGATTTTTCTGAAATTGATCTGTTCGATATCTGCTTGAATGTCTTTAAACATAAAATTTCAATGTTAATAATATATAATATTATATGTCAGACCAAGTAATCTGCTGTTAAATATGTAACAGCGACTACCTCTATCTTATTTACTTTAGTATTGTGTACTTTTCCTATATCAGCATTGTTTTCCTTTTTTTTTCCGTATTTATTTGTTTGTTTTTCAAGTCTGTGACATATTATGTAATTTTGGGCACTATTTGTCTACTTGTTATCATAAGCTATACTTAACATATGTGTATTTGTAATGACTGTTTGTGCCATAAATAAATAAAAAAATATATAATAATAATTAAATTGTGAGAGAAAACTCGGTATTAGTAGACAACAGTGAAGTTTTAAAGTCAGTGTCCATCATTATAAAATAATTATAATATATATATTACAAAATCAATATGAATAAAAACAATGAAGTTATTAAATTGTTTTTTTTTAAAAAAATAACTTAAAAATGTGCTCCGCTACCAATCTGCCGATTTTTCAGTTATAATCAAGAGCAAGAAAGTTATTTCGAGCTATTTTCGGGCAGCACTGTGCGGCTCCCCCGAGTGGTGCACAGCGGTGGTGTGCGCCGAGCTCTTTTACAGTACATTTTCTAAGGCGGGTGGATACAACTGACAGGTGAAATTTTTCCTTCTCGTGAAATAGTGCGTAAATCGTAGATGTGTGCACGCACGCATCGAAGAGGCAGTGTGTATGTGCACTGCAATATACTGTACTGCACTGCACTGTACTGCACTGTACTGCACTGCACTGCACTGTACTGCACTGCACTGCACTGCACTGCACTGCACCGCATTGTACTGTACTGCACTGTACTGCACTGTACTGCACTGCACTGCGCTGCACTGCACTGCGCTGTGTACTATTTTAATCGCAATTTTGGTTGTTCCGAGTTGGAGTCGTTAGTTGCGGTTTTGGGCGCACGCGACTGAATTGTAGCAGTAGTATAGTTCAAGCAGTAAATTGTAAACCAGTACTTTATAAATGGAAGGAGCAGCACAGTACCCAAACAGGCCGCTAGGGTCATCCACGGAGCGTGCTTTTTATTTTGGTGGCGCTATTAGTTTAAGTAATCTATATTAAATTTGATCTTATATGTTCATCGGCGTGGATCTTAGTAAGAGGCCTGTGTTCAGCAGTGGACTTCTATCGGCTGATGATGATGATATTGAATATTGATTTATTAACGTTATCAAAAAATAAATAAGAATAGAATGCATTTTATATCGGTATCGTCACTTTTGTAAATTAGTAATTAGTATTGGTAGAAGAAGTAAGTAAAAAAAATAAGGTTGAGTCACCTATTGCTGAATGTGTTCTTATTTTTAGTATAAAGCAATCTCAACCGCTCGTGTGAAGCTTTTTAGTGTATGAAGATCTTTAGTCGGTTGGAGTCCGACACTACCTCGTCGCCGCGGCCCTTTCGTCGACGGGTGTGCGATCCGACAGGATGTTGTTACACACGTTAATAAAAAAAAAAATCTCAACTACTCGAACAGTCGTGAGTTTTCCTTCGGAAATAAGTAAATGATAATTTTCAATCAAGGCAAAGTAATGATTGATAATTATGGTGTATGTTAAAAATAAGTAAGCTTGGATTTGATCATAAGTAAGTACAGAGATTTCGGTCACTATCAAGCAGCGCACCGCACCGCAGCGCAGTGCACCCGACCGCACCGCACAGGGCAAGGCGTGCGGCGTGCCGCGTGCGGCGTGCGGCGTGCTGCGCGTGCGCACTCACGCATGTCCGCCGCGAGCTGGAGCCAGGAGGCGGGATCGGGGTCGGGCGCGGGCAGCGCGGCCAGCTCCTCGAGCAGCACGCGGCCGGCCGGCGCGCCGCGCAGCCACCGCAGCGACCGCTCCGCCTCCTGCGCACCGAGGGCACATCTATGTGTAACTACTAATGTTAACATCAGAAAGCACCACGAGTCGCAGGAATTTTGAGCTGTTTATTTCTGGCTAAGACAAATCCGTATCCTGTTCAACTCAGCGCGGCGGTAATAAAAGCTATTCGTGTAAAATCTAAATCATCGCGATTATCATGAATGATGTTATTTATGTTCTTCGTAATAGGCAGCGCATAACGCGTTGTGGTCGTACGCCAAAACGAAAAGGGGATGGGGATCACAATATCCGAGATACCTTCACACACAACAATCAAGTATTCGATGGTGTTAAAAGTACCGATTACTTTAGTGTCTTCAACACTCGGACCAATACTGAACTTAATAATGAGATTAATCTACGCAGATTTGAAAAAATCATTTTATGGTAATAATTCTATCAAGGGAGCTAAACGAACTCGATGTTATAGGCAATCTAACATAGGGTGTAATCCTATTTAAGCAGTCATTGGGGGATGTAGGGGTAGTCTTACTGTATACAAACTGCATCTGATGCCCCACAAAAATCATATTTAGGCGCACTATTTTCTGTGCTTTTTATACGACATTGGACATTGTTTACAGAATGTCGTGGTTCCCCCGTTTGGAATCAGCACTACGAAGTTCATGTCAAGCGATTGGGAAGGAATCAAAAGAAGTTTTTGCAATTTATGTCATGTAACTTCAATCTGGCAGACTCTTTATTTACCTATGAACATTGTATCCGTCACTTTCGTTTGGGTAGCCTTGAAAATGACAGGAAATTTATAGACATATTATTTGTATACAAAGTACTTAATGTTCACTGCGATGTACCGACTGTTTACAATGCATGGACTCACCTCCAGTTTACCGTTGGCCGCGAGGAAGGCCGGGGACTCCGGCACGAACAGGAAGGCGACGCAGTGCACCAGGGACAGCCCCAGGCACCACCACAGCACCGTTCTGCAAAATCATCATCAATATAAAAGGAGGTGTTACATGTTCATATGTCTCTCTGCTTCAATCATTTTGCACCTTGTTTATATAGAATCACTTCTCTTGTAAATTATTTACTTTAAGTTGTAAGCAATTTGCTTATGTTGCTTTGTTAATATTTTAATCAACTTATCTCTAATTTAATTATTTTGTTGACAACCGTAATTTGTGCTTAAAGGCGCCTTTATTATAACGGGGAAACCTTTAATATTGTTCTCGCAATCTTCCCGGTGTCCGGTTTTCTATTGTAGTATTAAATAACCTTCACATCGACCGGGCACGCGCTACTCGCGCCCAGCGGGTCCCGCGACCCCCACCAGAACGTTGGTGCACCTTCGTGGAGGCCTCCCGTCTCTAGGTGTACCGGGACGCGGGCGCCACCCGAGGACCTGACTGCCTCATCAGCCTTCGGTCCTTTGTGCAATGTGCCCTGCCGATCGACGCGGAGAATTTTGGGGGAGGCCCAGGGCCAGCAGTGGATGTGTATCGGCTGATGTTGATGATGATGATTAAATAAACTTTATATTAGTTGAAACGAAGCATTCTAACTTTGATTGTAACTTAGAACATATCTGTAGAATGCATTATATTGTTTTTTATTAATAAATAAAAACACCAATAGCACATGCATTAAACTATTTAGATATTCATTTGTTATCAGCGATGACAGATGGTGCTGCGCGCGCGTATCGTGTGTGCACGTGCGACATTCGCGACATCGCGACATTGTTCTATGCACAAAAATAAACAAAGAATAATAAGTAATGATTCTGTACTGTACAAGAATTATATTGTTATTCAGATTTGTTTATGTGGAACTTGCGATACATAACGATGTACATACGTGTGTGGAGAGCAATCAGGTTGTGCACGGTGCACGGTGCACGGTGCACGTTCTTATCACAGCAGAATTCACACCAACGTTGGTGGGGGGTGTGGGGTGGGGGTGGAAAGAACAGGCGAAATGTAAAAAGTTTCTTGAATCGGATATCTCGGTAGTTTGTTTGGAAGGGATACGGAGATCCGGCCGAGGATATCACTGTGGTTGATAATGCCGTTAAATTATATCATTGTTATTACAGTTACGGTGGAATTCTAAAGAAATTTATATTTCAAAAGAGCAAGTTTTTGTCGATCACGTAACCGGGGGTGAGAGAGGGGAGGTCATTTGATTGTAAATGTGGCTAATAATTAATATTAATTAAACAAAAAGTATTCAT
The DNA here is from genome assembly GCA_029032895.1 of Troides oblongomaculatus. Taxonomy (NCBI): domain Eukaryota; kingdom Metazoa; phylum Arthropoda; class Insecta; order Lepidoptera; family Papilionidae; genus Troides; species Troides oblongomaculatus. The sequence goes on along the minus strand of JARDWC010000426.1, from coordinate 102,733 downwards.
TGCAGTATGATTGCATTAATTTATACAAATATATTAAGAAAATGAACAATTATGTGTAATAAAACATTTTCCATTTTACTTCTTACAGTAACGTTTGTAAATAATAATAAATAATTATTATTATTTTTAGTCAAACAATAAAATGACAAATAGACACATAAACTTGTGAGAGATAAGGCACAGTGGTCGTGTGCGTGCGTCACGCGTCACGCGTCACGCGTCACGCGACACGCGACACGCGACACGCGTCACGCCCCGAGCCCGCCAGCACACCGTACGCACCCGTGCGGCAGGCGCGCGTCGGCCGCGAGGTACATGAGCAGCAGGCCCAGGTTGTGCGCGGGCACCAGCGCCGCCGCCGCCGCGCCGCTCCACCGCGGGCTGCACATCTGCGGACACGCGCTGCGTCACGTACACACGCGTACTCCCCGCATACCGTGCGGCAAGTGCGGCGGGCTCACCGCGTGCTCGCGGCTCCTCGCCATACACAGATAACGCAATGGGAGAAGGAGGTTCGTGTAGAGCGTTACCTCATGCGCGAGGAGCGGCGCCAGCGCCCAGGCCCCGGCCGCGCCCACGCCCGCCGCCACGCGGGCCGCCAACACGCACCACGCGCCGCCCACCAGCTTCAGCGACCAGCACGCCTGTGATCGGGCACACCGAGAGAAGCGCCACTTACTAACACATAATTTGATGAACCGTTACACCACGAATGGATAACCCTAATGTTTAAAAACTGACACAGGGCAACAGACATTCCACATCGTGTGCTCGCTTGAGTCTGAAACAAATCTTGAAGTTTGAGAGTAAACATATTATACAGTATCTTCGTGTATATATTATAGTACCAGTAATACGTAGTACACAGTAGGGCACAGCAAGCCTCATGTTTGCCATAAATGAACAGTTTTCATTCATACCTTACTATTTACTCACCACGAAAGTAAGTGAGGTGCAGATCACAGCGAACTTTCGCCCGCGGGAGAGAGCGCGCGCGCTCGCGGGCACGCCGAGCAGCGACGCTCCAAACGTGGTCACCGCCGCGACCACCGCGCCGGCATCGCCAGTCTCACCGGCCCCAGCGCCGCTCGCCAGCGACACCCAGCCGAGCGCAAGCCCGAACGACACGGTCGGCACGTTTACTGCACGACCACGACGGTAAACATAAACAAAATGTCACAGTGTCGGGCGGGCGCGCCGCTCGGCTTCGGAGAACATCCTGCTCCTCTTAACGTTTCATCCAAATAAAATTGTTGTTTATGACTTGGACACTATACGTATGAGAAACTTTAAACATGTTTTCATCAAACTTGCCATAAAAAGACGGAAAAATTCGTGAATAAATAATCTGTACAATTGTTCTCAGATGGGTAGCACGTTCTTTATTCGTGGGCCTGTGTCTGAACTAAAAATGAAAAAACTGTAATTCATGTAATAGGACATTCGCCAGTACTTATTACACCACTGTCACGGCGACGTTAAGGCTAAGCTAGGTACACGTTACAGAGAGTTAGAGTTCAAAGTGGGGCATTATGATAATGGAATTCGGAAATCCTACGGTCACATAATAGCAGACTTTTTAAAAAAAGAAGTCCTTCAAAATAGGCAGTATCGGTAATAGACCTGGGAAAGCCTGGACGATAGCACCAAAAATGAGATCATTTTCATCTTGTCGACAAATACTTGGAATCTCTCAGTGATCAAGTTGTTTAACACAGGATGTGAGCACTAATAGGCAAGATGCACATTAAATCTTAAAATCAAGTTCAAGAGACACCGAGTGAGAAAATCTACGCTCATCCCAGATAGTGCCCAGATTCGAAGCTCCCAAGATTTTCAACTCAATTTACACAATCGTTATAACTATCTGGAGAGCTGCATTAAGGCGGACTCATAAGACGATACTCTCGTGGAAACTCGCCGTACGATTAACCTTCATTTAACTCGTACAAAAACACTAAAAAAACAATTTCAAAGCCGTCTAATGCAGCTTGTGCAGGAAAGGCGTGGGATGATTCCGTGTCTTAGAAAGACGCTTCCCGCCGCCGATGGGAGCAAGCAATAGCAAGCAAGTCTCTAAATGAATGACTCACGTTCTGCGCGAATTTAATACAAATTGTATTAAAAAGGCAATTGAGTATATAATGGACTCCAAAGTTTTCGTTACAGTTTTTGCAGTTGGACAGAGCCCGGAGACTAAGCTGAGAACTGTGGATAGCAGAACCATTACCTCCTTCCCAGAGCTTCTGACCGAAATCGAGAACTTCAGCACCATAGACCACATACATACACTACGACAAGTGATACAGAAGGTTGAAGATTACTATTTGCCAAGCATATGGCGTTTGTGGACTATGGGACGCCATTAACTCAGTCGTCTTGGGTAGTACTACAGTCGCACCAGTAGTGTCAAAGTGACTATCGATACATCCAAGTGTTAATCGGTCTCTAGGACTATTTTTCGAAACTCATCTCGTTGCAGCGTCAAAGTGACGTGATATCGCTAAAACTATTTACTGTTGTGGTGGAAGACGTCTTTAAGCTTTTGGTCTAGAAACTTGGCATCAACATAAATGATGAGTACATGACACAGCTATGATTCGCTAATGACATCGTAATCATGACAGCTTTTAGACACCTTGGCAAAATACTCGATGTCCTCTGTAGAGCGTTTTGACACGTGGGCCGAAAAAGAGCATGGAGAAGACGAGGATCATGTCAAATGCTCATATTCTCTCCACGCTAGTAACGGTTGGAGGCCTAACAGTGAAAGTTAGTATATACCTGAGACAAATAGTCTAGCTTGTTAAGTCCAACTTCCAGGAACATATCAATCTACGAATCCAACTGGGTGACGTACGTAGGGTACGGTCTTTAATTTGTGTATGGTTTCAGTAATGACGCAGGGAACGGGACGTGTCTATTTACAATCGGCTTCATGAAGAAGCTCAAATTCGCACAAGAAGCAAAGGAAAGGGCAAAGTTCGGAATTTTCCTGCGTGATTGAATCAGGACAGACGAGATCTGCAAGAGAATTGAGGTCACCGACTTAGCCCAAAATTGCTAATCTTGAGTGGAATTGGGCAGGACACGTCGCTGGAAGGATTAACGGTGGATGGGGTAGTAAGGTCTACGAAAGGAGGCCACGTGCCGGTAGACGCTGTGCTGTCAGACGTCCAACAAAGTGTTATTAGTTTCAGTTGTAAGCAATGGACTTGCCAATTACCACTTATTACTTAGAAAATATCTACAAAGTAATACAAATACCAAATGTGTTAGCCGACATTTGTGGATTGCAAAGTGCTAAGTGTTTATAATGGAATAAATTAGCTTAGTCAAAAATCAAGTGCACCTTGTAACGTACGACCTATTGATAAATAACGAAAAACGTGCGAACTGCTCCGCAAACGGAGTGGCCGCCGGCTCCGGAACACAGATTATTTAACCACGAGATAGTGTACTATTGGGGGCCCGACACTGCCGCTGCGCTCTGCATGGCGTCATCGCGGTCAACGCGGCCAACGCGGCCAACGCGGCCAACGCGGCCAACGCGGCCAACGCGACCAACGCGGCGCCATAAATGGCATGTAAACAGAAAATTTTACCAATTTAAGTGCTAGTCCTGTGAGAAGGAGGACTTTTAACAAAACGGTGCTACTTTTTTACCTGGCGTGTCGCTAAGCGGGGCCGGAGCAACGTCCGTCATTAATAAGTACCGAGCTTCCTATAAACTTAGCTGTATCTGTACCATGCAAATAAGATTACAATATCTTACAGCATACGGAAGTATGTGTGAGTGTAATTAAGTAAGTTACTCTTTGTGAGGAACGTCGGCGGCCCTCGCGCGCCCTTAACGCGAACATTAAATAACCAAAACTTGTGAGTGTAGCCGATGGTGCGAGCACTTCGGAAGCAATGGGTGACACATCACGCGGCTGGACTTAATTTAGTAATAGTTATTTTAGTATAATTAAAGTTATCTCGGCGGTAAAATAAAGTAAAATAACTCTGAGATATATTTACGAATTTGATGTTATTAACTAGATCTTTTGAATTTTTGAGTACAGGCTGAAACTATAGTGCAGAAATCGGCGCTTCATGCGTTTGAACATATTAATATCATTATAAAATAGAAAAAAGTATCTGTTCTCCGCCCGCTTTGCTGGCTGTAACGCCACCGCAACTTCCTTTGAGGGTAACATTTCGTAAAAATCGTTCACAGCTGACCTATACTCTCTAGGCCTCATGTCCACAGAAATCGAGATGTATATAAACATATACATGACTCCGAATCCATTATTCAAGTCTCGCTCTTTTAGCTTATTTGGTGAAACTGTCTGATTGTCAATTTCTTACAAAAGACTGGATATTATTATTAATTCATCAACAAGTAGTAATATTAATTAATAGCTCTCGTAGTGTTCGCACGACTCGAGGTCGCACCACGCGGCGCTACCTTTCCTACACTCGTATATGAGTGTGAGGTGAAGCGGTCGTGCGGTCGTGCACCGCTTACGCTTACTCCTGGACGCATGAGGAGAACATAGGAGCGCTTACTCAGCGAGACGAGCAGGAGCTGACGACAGGCAGCGCGCGTCGTTGCCCGCCACGAGTCGGGCCCACCGGGCGACTTCATCGTTAGAGGCGCGCGGGACACGACACTTAAACTCTCAACACGCGCGCGATAGCACAGCACAGCACAGCGAAGTAGGAGCGGGCAGTGCGTCGGTGAGGCGGTGTACGCGCGAAGTGCTGCGCAGGCGCAGCCGCAGCACTATATGCAGGGCCGCGCGCGGGCGCCCCGGACGTGCACTAGTACGCAGTACAGCATTTAAAGTCAATCGCATAATGAATTCTCCCATATACTCGTACAACAACACTACATTTTACTGACATTAACGCGTTTCATTTACTTTTTTCATTATCCCCACGTTACGCAGCAGCGGCGGCCGCGGCCAATTTACTTTTGTCACAACAACAGAAGCTGTCGTAACCAGCAACGAGTGGGAGTGCTCGGCCGCGGAAGAGTCTTACGGTTCCTTTGGTTTATGAGCTCGCGAAAACTTATGCAGTGGAATTCGATTTTGGCAAATGTTCGTTCGTAAGAAAAAATTGTTATATAAGAATTTAAAAAAAGATGATCAATTAAGTTAGTAGCAAGAAAATAAAAAATATCGCTTTACCTGAAGTTGTGTCACTTTGAGACAGTGTTTTCTTTTCCTGTTTTAATTTATAATCGATAAATTTTTGTTAAAAAGCATAATTTTAGTTCGTACGGTGTGGTCTGTTGTCTTTATTTGTTTGTCGAGACTAAATTTATTGGCTTCTTATGTTACATTAACAATATCTATGGGAGGCCAAATGCACGAAACTGATCGTGTTATACACAAATTTATTTTTCATAATGACTTCGAAGAAATACGTTTTACATAGTTTACCTATATTTCATCCTACGACGATCGAACGATCGATCATCATTATTCCAGCCTGTCGATGTCCACACCTGTACAAGCCACCCCAGCCGCGTCCCGGCGCCGCCGTTCCGCGCAGCCTGCATCCCGGACGCCCATGCGACCCTCGCTAGGTCGGAATCAATAGTAAACGAAATAAAAAAATAGTGCTTCGGATATTATGTGAAATTACTCAAAACGACGTATATAATTAAGGCGACGGAGAGCCCACTACCCCCCTGTAACCCCCTTGCACTTTGTGTGTTTGTGTACGCGTGTACGAGTCGTGGAAAGTTCAGCTGCGGTGCAGGAGAGGCCGCGCCAAGCCCCTGACCCCTGACCCCTGACCCCTGCCCGCTGCACTTCCTGCCTACTTGTACGGTAAGTGTCGGTCGTTAATGGTTCGGAAGTGAACATTTTTATTTATGTTTGTTTCCTGTCGCTTCAGGTATTTTGTTTTGATTCAATTTAAGAACTGAATTTTGCACATCGCGCTGTCGTGACGTTACATTACATTTCACAACTCCTTACACCGACAAGTTCGGACAAGAGTTTATTTGATCTCTCAAACCGTGCAGACTGGATCTGATTTAAGATTGTACTATCCGTGGCGCTGGTCCCGCAGGAGCGATGCTCCTCCGCCCGCAGCTCACGGGGTTCACAAGACACGTAAAAGAGAGTTTTTTAGTATTCCTTTTGCACAATTTCTGTATTAGTTTCATCTAATTGTACGCACACATGCGTCAATCTAATTGCACGCACACTTACGTGCGCATAAGAACAAAACAAACGAATAAAATATTATACACACGCCGCACTCCGCTTGTAGTGCGTGTTATCGGTCACCTGCCGCCACTCGAGCACTTTTTGAATGACAGTTATTTTTGTTTGTTTCTTTTTTACATTTGTAGTAATGTCAGCCCGTCAATACCGAGGTCGCCGGTTTCAGCGCATCCAGCGGATCCGGCGCACTGGTGCTCCGAAGTCGCCAGCGCCTGTCACGCCGACTACATTCAATTTAAGCACAAATTGTCATAGTACCTGCAACTTCTAACCACATCAGTTTTAAACATAGACACCGAGACCTTGAAGGAATACATGGACGTTAAATTGAGTACCCTACGACAACAATGGCAAGAGGACCTGCATGAGGATATTGCAAGAGTTTCGAAAACATTCAAACACGATATAAACAAACTGGAACAACGTATCGGTACATGGGATCAGCGCGTGGGTTCGCAAAACTATCCTGCAACCCTGATGCTTCTTTTGTTCAAGAAACCAAGGAGCTCCACTTCGAACTGGAAAAAGTAGACGCTAAATTCGACCACTTTGATCAAGCATCCCGGAGTCGTAACCTCGAATTGCAAAACATACCTAAAAGAAAAGCCAAAAATCTAATTCACATATCCATCATAATTGGCAAGCTGGTCGGCGTCGATCTCACAGTGACATCCGGTCTGTCCATCGTGTGGAGCCGAGTGTACCGAGTGACCAAAAAATATTGTGCTACAATTAACTACCCGACGACTGCGCGATAAAATGACCGAGGCAGCGCGCGTGCGCCGCTCGCTCACCGCCGCGCAGTTCTTCGGTGTCGGTGTCGGTGTCAGTGTCAGTGTCGGAGGCGGGGCGGGGGCCGGGGGGTGGGGGGACACTCAAAGTCCGCGCTTCTACGTTAACGAACCTGACTTTGAAAAATAAAATATTGTTCAGTAACGCACGTCAATTGTCTAAGACTAAAAGCAACAAATTTGTTTAGGTGAAGAACGGCCACATTCTGGTGATTTAGAACACACAATTCACATCACAGGCATGACATATTTTTTTACTGTTACCATTATTAGCGATGTGGAAGCAAAAAGATTTTAAATCTAACAATTCAAATACAAAAAAAAAATTGTTATAACGTCTACAGTCATGTCTGAAAATTAACCGTGATAAATTTTCTCTATTTTATCAAAATTGTGGAGGATTAAACACTAAAATAACACAAATAAAATTAAACTCGCTTACTAGTAACTACGATATTATAGTCTTAGTGGAAATCTGGTTGACTGATGCAACTTTGGGGTTCTGGGTCGGATAACCTCGTCGTGTGCCCGGGAGATGCAGTTACCCATTGGACCGAGGTCCGGGGTTAAAGGCATCTCTTGGGACTGGTGTACCCTTTTTTTTTTTTTTTTTTGATATCGGTGGTGGAAATGCTGTTACCGCATACCCAGCGTCCTTTTCAAGGGGGGGGGACGCCGGGTTATGTGGGACACGGGGCCACTGAGATGTTGTGCGTGACCCCCATACCCACTAAAACCACCACCGCTTGTCCCGCCATACGCATACTGGAGACGCCCGGGTTTCAGTCAAGCAACTCTCCGGGCGCCTCCGCGTATAAAACTCTTCCTGGTGGGTGCCCGTGGGGGGCAAAGGCACCCACCTGCCGTCCCGTACCGGCCCCTCGCGGGACCGGCACGTTGAGGCCCCCCGACCCCACAGACGAACGCGCGCGCCCGGCCGCCGCCCTCCCGTGAAGGAATTGGGCGCCGGCCTCCTCCCTCCAGACTCCCCCCCCCACTTCGACGAGGGAGGGGGGACAAAAACCAAGACTCCCCCGGGGGACGCACGACGAAACACGACAAAAGGCCCAAAGGGCCACACCTAACGGCCCGAAGGCCCCCTCACACCGTACCCGGCTAGGGGCCCGTCGCTCACGGCGGGAGGAAGCGGACGGCGTGGTTCTGCCGCCGCGCTCTCTCGCCGGGGACTGGTGTACTCTGGGCAACGGCAGCTGCTTTATGCTTTCAGGTATAGGGCAACTGACGGCTAATAATCCGACAGCACTGGCGTCGGGAAGTGACGATCCCACCGCCCGCTGAGGGGAAAACTGATATCTCTCGTGGATTCAATTTTCTCATCGGCGCAATCAGTCGAGTCGCGCGGCGAGTCTGCCCCTAGGGCGGCTGTTGGCTTCGGCCACGCCGGGCGCCGTAGCCCGCTCATAGCACACCCCGAGCGGAGCGGAGACTGCGGTCATTGCGACCGGAGTCAAGAGGAAGACAACCTTTCAAATTATCCCAATCCTAAGGTGCGGCGCGCCGATGAGATGAATGGCCAAGGGGAACTTGGTCCCGAGCGCCCAAAGCTGTGGATCAGCAACCGCCACACTCATGGATTACAGTGTAAAAGACATTAGTCCCCAGGTGGGTCCCGGTCGCCAGGCTGGGGAATCCCACACGGCGCCACCGGGCGCCGTCTGCTCTTCGTACTCTGGGGTGGGCAAAACTGTTCTCGGAGGAGGTGTGTGCGCGCAGCAGAGCAACGACAACGGATCGTCATCGGCAACGGCTTCTACAGCGGCGGGAAAACCGCGCCCCGGTACGGGCGTAGGCAACACGGACTCGACGGTGCTGCGCCCCAACACCAACCTCGCTCCCGAGGGCGCGTAGTGATGCTGGAGCGACTGCGCTTGGAGCGTAGCGAGAGCGACGGCGATGTAGACATGGCCTTCGCTCACACCCGGACGGACTTAAGCGAGGCTAGGTCGTTATCCGACTTCAGCCTCGCTTTGATGGCGTCACGCGACTCCCGCCCGCCTGCGCGCCGAGGTGGCCGACTTCCATAAGGAGTTGGCCGCTATTAGGGCCGAGGTGAGCGAGAGAGAGCGTAGGGAACGTCCCGCGACCTCTCACCGCGCGGATACCAGCGAGGAGTCCCCCTCCGGAGGGTGGACGAATTGTCCGGCGAGGAAGAAGCGACGAACAGTCGCCACTTCTTCCGCACAGGCTTCGCTGCCGGTGGAAGAGATCTGCCGGAGCGTCATGATCCAGGTCGGGACGATGATGAACGCCCGCCTGGCATCATTGGAGGACAGGCTCCTCCCGGAGAAGTGTCTCTGTCCACCCTTGGGTGCGGCAACGCGACCGGCAGCGCAAGCCGCCAAATTGCCTGGTCCCGCACCGAAGGGAACGAGGGGGAAGGTTGTAGAAACCGTTCCGCGACCACCCTACCTCCCTTGGAGGAGGCGTGGAATGCGGTGATACGGAAGGTGCCCAAAGAGGGGAAGGGTAGTACTCCTCCTCTGGCGAGGAAGACTATCTTGCAGGCCACGCAGCAGCAGCGACAGAGCGCCGCGGCAGACGCTAAGCGGAATCGTCTCCGTGGCCGTTCTGCAGCGGCAAAAAATAAGAGGCGGTCACGAAAGCTACGGGCCCCGAGGTCCGCGGCCGTAGTGTTCACTCTGACCGGAGGCCACTCTGGAGGAAAAGGAAAAGAGCGTCTCGTACGCCCAGATCCTGGCTCAGGCGATGTAGAATGTTGACCTCGCCGACATTGGCATTGCCGGTGTCCGCTTCGAGGGGGCGGCGACCGGGGCACGGGTTTTGGAAGTGCCCGGATACGATTGCGACAACGGCGTCAAGGCCGACGACCTCGCCAAGAGGCTCCGCGAGTCTCTTGGCGAGGCGGTCGTCCGTGTCGTCAGACCGGTCAAGTGCGCCGTGTTGAGGTTCTCCGGGTTTGATTACTCGGCCACGAGCGCCGGTGTAGCTGCAGCGGTGGCGCGAGCGGGCGGTTGCTCGGTCGACCAGGTTCGGTCGAGTAACGTCTCGGTCGGCGCCTTCGGCCTCGGGACGGCGTGGATACACTGTCCCATGGGAGCAGCGCGTAAAGTCGTCGACGGTGGACGACTTTTGAGAGGGTGGGTGTCGGCTCGAGTAACGTTACTCAAGAACCGACCCAGCGTTGCTTCAAGTGCCTCGAAGAGAGCCACTTGAGAGCAAACTGTGAGTCCGACTCTGACCGCAGCAATGAGTGCTTCCGCTACGGACAGACCGGCCACATAGCGGCCGACTGTACCGCCCGGCTGCACTGCAACCGTTGCAGTTCGGCGGGGAAAGCGGCAGGCCATAGGTGTGGCGGACAGGCGTGCTCCACCAAGGTGGCGCCGCCCGTCGTCGCGGAGGACGAATTAATCCTCCCTGTCGCCGCGGACCAGTCGGGGAGAGACTGTGGAGTCCTTAATTTACACCGAGCGTCGATGTGTCACGAGGCACTCTTGTGCTCCGGGACACGTCCAAACTTACAAAACCATATGTGTTCTTCTTTATATCATCTTCAACAAAAGTTTGAAATTCGGAACATTTCCAAATCGATGGAAAATAACAAATATAACACCAATTCACAAATCCGGTTCTAAGAACGACATAACAAACTACCGGCCGATATCGATCCTTTCATAAATTCCAAAATATATGTAAATGTTCCCGTTTGATTTTTCGTCTGCCCCTCGTAGTTTTTAATTTTATGTAAATTTTTGGCTTTATATTAAAATTTGATTTAACTTATAACCATACCTATTCTTCAAATGACTATTTATCAAACTCGTGTTTTCATGTTGTGTAAATCAAAAATGTTCTCAGTGAGACTATTTAAGGAAGCAATTGTAATTATTTCTATGAATTTTCGCTTGTGTTTTTTAGGACTTATTGTTTTTGTTTGTCTCCAATAAAGAAAATAAAATAAAAAATCAGAAATAAGAAAACAGTGCGTATTCTTGAAATAGTCGAATATTTCTTGATAGAAACATAACACATGGACATGGCAACACTCTCGTTTTAGGTAGGGCTTCATAACATTCACCCCGTTTTTTTTTCTTTTTTTTATTAACGTTTGTAACAAAATGCTAACGGAACGCACACCCGGGGACCAATAGTGGGCCGGTGTCGGGGTAGTGTCGGGGTTCAACCGACTAAAAAGCTTCACACGGTATTCCTGCCTCGTCCACATACTCGAGAGTCGCGAGATAACGTATTTCAGTTCCTCCGCGACCCCCGATCGGCGCTCGAATGAACGGGTCCACCCCGGGGAGGGATGGGATGTGAAGCAGCACCCCTCCCGATAAGATCCCGACGTGGCGACGCGTCGGGATACAAGACGCATCACCATACGCACCCCAGGTACCCTCTCCAAGATGGGCGCCGGCCCGACGGCCCTTGTCGGTCGCGGCGCCAGGTTCCTGCCGAGGAGCCATTCGGCGGTCATGCTCTCGGCCCCGCCTTGCGGCGGTGAGCTGTCATCGCGCTCCGACCGCGTCCTGTCTCCTCAGCGAACATTCAAACCGTGCGTCTGAACTCCTAGAGTTATTTTCTGGTAGCTCTAGATCTTTTGTGTTTGGATTTAAAGACATTCATTCTAAAGAAATTTTTATAATTCTCATAATTTGAGACGCAAACGATGAAATCGTATATATACATTACATTATAGTTTGATTTAGTCTCCGGTGCCTCATGCGAGAATATGTCTTAGGTGTCTGTAAAAGATCTAAAGTACTAACAATCACTCATGCTTGATATGGAGCATACTCTTGTCGTTGCTGCAGCGAGACTCGGCCCTTAATACACCCTAAAACTGGACCACGAAACAATGGGTTGATCCTAAGCAATACAAGAGGGTCTTGTGACCACGGGATTTCCGACACCAATCTCGTACCTGCCACACACCAACTTTAATGGCCTTGTCTCAAGTAATAGCGTGCCTTTCGCTGTACTTAGAGCGGACTACGCCTAATCTTTCAAGGACGATAAATTGACGGACCGTGACGGCGGCACCTTTGTCTATTAGAGCAGCCCCTACACTGTCGCCATCTGCAGCCTGACAATGCGCCGCCTGCAAACATGGAAATATGTGAGTACAAGATCCTAGCCAAAAAGACTGACTAACAGCCATTCATACTTGTATCAGTCTATCTTTTTGCTGGTAAAGAGTGCAGGGAATCAAACCCCTTTAAAATCCTTCTCAACTTCATTATCATCATCAGCCGAAAAATGTCCACTGCTGGACATAGGCCTCTCTGAAAGACCTTCATGTTTGTAGGGGTTCATATGAGGTGATTTGGGGCATTTTCCACCACGGTGGTCCAATGCGGATTGATGTGAGCCAGGGTCTCGTTTGTAGATCAGCAGGGTAAACCTGCGGAAATTCGAATTTCAACAGCCTATGCTTGCAAAGTGGAAAGAGCGATTAACCAACCCTAGCGCAGGTAGCAGGATTGTTGGAGGGAGGAGGCCGCCGCCCAATTCCTTCACGGGAAGGCGGTGGCCGGGCGTGCGCTCCGTCTTGGGCGCGCGCGGTCGTCTGAGGGGTCGGGGGGCCCCAACGTTCCGGTGCCGCGAGGGGCCGGTACGAGACGGCAGGTGGGTGCCTTTGCTCCCCGCGGGCATCCACCAGGAGGAGGTTTATACGCGGAGGCGCCCGGAGAGTTGCTTGGCTGAAACCCGGGCGTCTCCAGTACGCGTATTGCGGGACAAGCGGTGGTGGTTTTAGTGGGTATGGGGGTCACGCACAACATCTCAGTGGCCCTGAGCCCCACATAACCCGGCGTCCCCGCCCTGAAAAGGACGCTGGGTATGCGGTAACAGCATTTCCACCACCGATATAAAAAAAAAAAAAAAAAAAAGGTAGCAGGATTGTAGAAGCTATACGTCCCCTCTTGGATGAGCGGATAGACAGGCGGTACGGGTCACTGACCGTCCGGTTGGTGCAGGTACTTTCAGGTCATGGGTGCTTTGGTAAGTACCTGTGCCGCATAGCCAGAAAAGAGCCGACAACTGAGTGTCATCATTGTGTATGCGACGAAGACACTGAGCAGCACACCCTGGAGCTTTGTTCAGCTTGGGTTGCTCAGCGCCAAGACCTCGTCGCTGTTGTAAGGGATAATGTCACGCTGCTTGGTCTTATTAAAGTCATGATCAGTAGTGAGTCGTCGTGGGACGCTGGCTTGACCTTTTGCGAGAAAGTAATGTCGCGGAAAGAGATTGCAGAGAGGGAGCGAGAGTAAAACACCCATCTCTCAATCCGTAGCAAGGTACCTGGGCGTCGTAGGAGGATGTTCCACGCCTTACAACCTCCATAACGGAGGCCATGGTGGCGGATTCGGGGAACCCGTTACCAAGTACGTTAAGCCTCGAGACGGAGCGCGCGGTACTTCCGCCTATTACTGGTAAATGGGGTGGAGAGTTTCAGTTTCAGCCCGAGATGCGGCGTCATTACGGCCTTTCGCCGTCGAGACCGCGGTTGTGTACGAAAGCGTTCCTGTGGTTTTGGCTTATGCGTTGAGACGTACACCGTGGGGTTTTAGCCGGTACGAGTCCGGCATAACCCCTTTGTTGCCCCCACAGCAGAAGGGTATCCAATGTAGGATTTCCCATAATAAAAAAAAAAAAATAAGGTGATCCATGAGCTTAGCTCGAGTCTCATAATTTATTGTGCTGGACCACTTACACCTCTTACACATTTTCGACTTAGGCCCATCTTTTTTTTTTTTTTTTTCACCGTTGAGGCCGTCCGGCCGGTCATCGGTGACTGGCTGGGCCGGGACTTCGGAGTCCTCAGTTTCTGCCTGGTGCAGGTACTCACGGGGCACGGTTGCTTCGGGAGCTATCTGCACCGGCGGAACTGCACGAGTAGGACGGACGAGGCGTGCGACGAGTGTGGCCACCCGGTGGACACATCGTCCCACACCTTGGCCAATTGCCCGCGATGGGGGGGGGGGGACAGGGCCGCGCTCGTAGCGGCGACAGGGAGTGACCTCTCGCTACCGTCCCTGGTCCGGACCATGGTCAGTGGCGAGGCGTCATGGAATGCGGTATCTCGATTCTGCGACTCTGTTATGACGCAGAAGCGGGAGACCGAACGTATCCGAGAGCGGGCGCCGAGGGGACAGGACGCGGTCGGAGCGCGATGACAGCTCACCGCCGCAAGGCGGTGCCGAGTGCACGACCGCCGAATGGCTTCTCGGCAGGAACCTGGCGCCGCGACCGACAAGGGCCGTCGGGCCGGTGCCCCCCTTGGAGAGGGTTCCTGGGGTGGATATGGTGATGCGTCTCGTATTCCGACGCGTCGCCACGTAGGGATTTTTAACAGGAGGGGTGCTTCACACCCCTCCTCGAGGTGGGCCCGGTCATTCGGGCGCCGTTCGGGGGGTCGTGGATTGAACTGCAATACTTTATCCCGCGACCCCACGAACACGTGGATGAGAGTGGAATACCGTGTGAAGCTTTTTAGTCGGTTGGAGTCCGACACTACCACCGTCGCCGGCCCAATTTGGCGACGGGGTTTGCATTTCCGTTAGCATTTTTTTACACACGTAAATAAAAAAAAAAAGGCCCATCTTTTGTACTGAAAGTAGCCATAACATTTGCGACATCGTGAGGCTAAATTCCAATGTAACATACGTTTGGAATTAACTGGTATATTTTAGTATATTAGCTCCCTTTACCTTAGCACCATTTACAATATCAGGTTCCGAGGTTAAACACAGAGCTGCGGGATCCTATCACTTAGATGAAAGTACGTATTTAATAAAACTAAATTCAAGTGGTGACGTCCATTGCCACCTGCGCGTTTGTTCGCTATCTGTGCCCGAACGTCAATTGTCAAGTTGATGTTGCGGGTCATTGATAGCTGTCTAACGGTGCCGCGTTGAGTGCGTGTGTGCAATTACAATCCGTGTTTTCGACTTATCTGATTAAATTAAAGTTATCATCAAAGAAATTGTTGCCGCCACGAGTGCGTGACAATCGCGTTCGCTGCGTGCGTTGTATTCGAGCCGAGATGTTGTCGCGATGCGTGGTGTCCCAGGTGAAACACAACTCCTACTTCCTGATCGGGCTTGCGTTGGGGCTGTGGTTGGCCTTGGCAACAGTGCCTTTGGAAGAAGAGAATGTTGAATGCGCGGTGCCGGTGCCCGCTGCTGTCGACGAATGGGAACCGGTGCGGGAACAGAGAGAGATGGGGGCGGCGGGTGCGGCGGGCCGGAGCGTCCAGCGACCGCGGTACTACAGCACGGAGCTGGGCATGCGCGCGGGTTTGCTGGCGGGCGCGCTCACGACGGAGGCGGCGCTGGGAGGGCGCGCGGCCGCGCTCAACCGGACGGCGGCGCGGCTCCTGCCTGCGCTGCGGTTCTTCATCACGGCGAGCACTCTGCGTTCCGCGCCCGCTGGCGCGAACGTCGTCGGTTTCACTGACACCAGAGAAATGCTCAAACCCTTCCATGCATTGAAATATCTTGCTGATAACTATTTGGAAGAATATGACTTTTTCTTCTTGGTTAGCGACACTACATTTGTGAACGCTCACCGCCTAACAGAGCTAGTCTCCAAGCTCAGCGTCAGTCAGGATGTGTACATGGGCACCATGGCAGAAGATGACACCCAATATTGCACTTTAGGTGAGAATTTATTTTAAAATGTCATTACTCCACAGTGACAATTTACATTCATGCCCCTCTTTACCTTTATCTATATTGTTTTCTTTTTTCCTTTTAGTTTTATATGATGTGTAAAATTTGTATTATTGCAATGAACTACTAATTGCTGATGATTATCTTTTAACAGCAAAGATGGCAGTAGGTAATGGAACACAATATTTTCAGCCACCATATTTATAGTGTTTCTGGAGGTAAAAGTTAATGGTCATCATCAGAATCAATGCTTATATGTTGAATGTTTTTGCAAGTAAAGTTTTTAACATTGGCATTCCTTAATGTTGCAAATAAACATACTTAAAAAAACTTTAAGTAAAAATAAACAAATTACAAAGAGAAGACATTCTTTGTGCCATTTTGTGGGTATTTGTCATTATTATGACTTAAAGGTGTTTTTATAATATATGCATTACATCTGTAAGATTATAATGTATGTATTTTTTTTTATATTGTCACACCTTTTTCCCAGTAGGGGTAGGCAGAGGTGAATAAACACCCACATTTCGCCAGATGTGGTCAGATTAGGTCCCATCCATGTACCAGGGGCGAGCCTGCTGCCACTTTATTGGGGCCCCACACGCACACAAAAATAATTTGTGTGCGGGTTTCCTCACAATATTTATGTTTATGTATGTATTCAGATAAGAGTAAGAAATGGTTAATAATTATATTAATACATTGTGTAAATAAAATTTTTGATCCTTTTCAGTGCACAATAAAAAAATAAGCAAATTACAACTAATATTTTCACATATGTACCCAAAAATATTCAAATTCCAAGCAATGACAGGTATGTCACTGTCAGAAATTATCCATTTTCTTTTATTTTCGAGACTATATAGGCCTGCACTATTGTTGTATGTATTATGGCTACTCCTGTTTACTTTAAAATGCACACTAACCGTGCCCAGACTTTCCTAAAATAAGGACTTCATTTTGAGTTTTGTTCTAGGCTTAACCATAATAATCACTATTGCAACGAAAATGAAATGAAAAATTTATTTATTTCAGCAAATTGTATAGATAATACAATTATATTTCTATGTAGTTTTAACTAGTTCTAAAACAAGTTTATTCCTTTTTTGAGGCTTAACTTCTGGATTCCTACTAGGTGATGCCTCTATCGAGGAAACTCAGGACACAAAAGTTCCTGTAACCTTTTTATTTTATCTTCTTTTCTTTGGTAGCAACTGTTACCCCGCTAGTCTGAAGTGTTGTACTACATATATATTTATTTGTATGTTTATACATATGTTATATTATATAAACAATATACTTATATAAATTTAGTATTAATGATAGGCAGTACACTACATACAATACATATATAATAATATATGTACTAAATATCGACATTTAAAAGTTTTTCTATTGTATACAAAGTTTTTTGTTGTTATTAGTTTACGAAGTTAACCATTTAAATATCATATGATTAATTTCCTTTGATGATTTCTCACGAATTTCACAGTGTGTTTCAATGAGATTATAAATATGGGTTTTCATGTATGCTATGCTAATAATGTTGACCAACACCTATCAATAAACAAACGCCCACTCAGTCTTAAATTTTTTTTATGTTACTGGTCTCAGCTGAGAATCAGCAATGCAATTTTTGCAGCACATAGTTGAGCTGATTGTCATTTCAGGACTTCCAAGTATATGCTTATTTTAAATGGGTAGAGTACTGAATAAAAGTTTTTTCTTTGCTTCTTTCACTTGTAAAGATTTAAAAAGGTTGATTGATGTCATGGTCATCACCTACAACATTGCAGAGGGTGGAATCCTGCTGTCAAACTCTGTGCTACGCGCGGTGCACGGCGCGCTGGACTGGTGCGTGCGCAACTCCTACTCGCCGCACCACCACGAGAACGTGGGCCGCTGCGTGCTGCACGCCGCGCACCTCACCTGCACTTCATTGCTGCAGGTTAGTCGCAGCCGCCCAACTGCCGTACAGTCCGCGTGATACGACGCATGGTCTACCCGTTTGATAAAAACTATACGTATGCGTGTGCGTGGGCGTGTGCGCAGAGCGAGCGCTACGTGTCGTGGCGCGTGCGGGAGGCGGACGCGCCGGAGGACGCGCTGGCGGACGCGGTGACCGCGCACCCGGTGCACGAGCCCGACCAGATGTACCGGCTGCACGCGTACGTCTCCAGGGTCTGTATCAAACTTAACCAATACAACACAGCGTGAGCCGGGCTGGTTTAATCAAAGTAGAAAAAATGTACTCATTTAATATTGAGTCTGTTTTGTAAATGTTGTAATTTAATGAAGGAAATGCTGTAACAGAGTGTTGTGGTTGGCGTTAGCGCACGCCGCCGCTGTGAACTTTACTATACATTGAAAGTATTCATAATATAACGTGTGACGCGTGTGCGCGGGCGCAGGTGCTGCTGCAGCGCGCGCGCGGCGCCGCGACGCAGCTGCGCGCGCAGGCCGCGCTGAGCGCGCGCCGCCACCCGCGCGGCTTCCGGAATGCGAGCTGGCCGTCGGGGCTGCGCAACTCGCCGGGGCTCGCGCCCGCGCTGCCCGCCAACAGGTGCTGCACGGGGCTACGCGTTACGCCTGCGACACGAATCGCACGGTTGTTGCACTTCGATCGCGTCGCTCGTGTGACGCTGAAGCTGACGGTGCGGTTTGCTCGGGCAGGATGCATTCTGTCTCGTACGCTGCATTTCTTAGCCGTCAAGCAGCAAAGCACTGAAGTGTTTCGATGTGCGCTACTCTCGTGGTTGTGGCTACCGCGGGCTTATTGAGACTCAACGTCTTATGCTTTAATGAAGTGACACGGTGTAATGAGGATTGAATGTCTCAATTATAGCATCACCTTGTGTGACGATGAAAACTGGAAATTGCCTTGCGATCTGCGGCCTGGTCAAAGGGTGCTGGGTACGCAAGTCTGCTGTGCAGTGTGACTGGATTTTACCTGATATAATGTAGGCTGTGAAAGTAGTGGGACTATTAGCTGTAAAGTTACATAAAAATATAATTCTAATTATTTCTGCTTGTATATGTTTCATTACTTAAATTATCATCGGGGGTATCGGGTGTGGGGTTGGGGTAGTAATACTGCGCAGCAGCCCATGGCAAGGAAAGTACGACACGTAAGCGGTTTGCGTGGCCACTCTCTTGTCAAACACATTCTATTAGTGAAGAAGCCTAATTCCTGACGGATAACGGACATGCATGCCGTCCATCGAGACGCCGCGACATCCGGTCGCAGTGACGCTGTTTCACGATTCTCTGTAGGCCAAACTTTTGTAACGCAGTTTCGAGTCGACTTAGAAGTTTATTTTAAAAATTAAACAATAAAAATATAATGATTTGGTAGCAAAACAAAATGAAGACCATCCTCTCAACGCCCCTCAGATTACATTTACTATGTTCCATTCGCGCGCACCGGGGTCGGTGCGGTGCATTGCGCGGTGGTGACGGCGCGCCCTGATCCGCAGGTTCGACCACCTGCGCTGGACCACGTTCAACGCGACGCACGCGCTCATGCCGGACGACCACCGCACCGCCGCGCCGCTCGCGGGCGCCACGCGCGCCGCGCTCCACGTGAGTGCCCCGACTTCCTCGCACCCTCGCATCCACGCACCTTCACACCCACGCACCCTCACACCCAAGCACCCTTGTACCCTCACACCCATGCAACTACGATCCTCTTCTCTGCTATATTTCCTTTACCTCTGCCCTCTATCCATTGTCTTACTTCAGCTCGCCACGATTGCAACGCACATTCCTTTGTGCTGAAACAGAATTGTTTTAGTTTTAAACAGTAGTAGACTCAGACGGCCCTCTGCTGCAGACACCTACAACCGCTAACAGTATTATATAAGTGCTACATGAACTCGTCTCGCGTTGTTGAGAGATTCTCAATACTGGGTTCCTGTGTGCGGCACAATCATGTTGAACAATCTTGTGACAGCTCGTGTTAGCGGAGGCCGAGGCGTGGGCTAAGAAACGCTGGTCGTCTGGACGCGTCAACCTAGTGGAGGGCGCGTGGTGCTGGCAGCCACCCTACGCGCTACGTTACAAACTGTTGCTCGCGCTGCAGCCCGACGCGCAGCAGCAGCAGCAGGTCCGTGTCGATCGTCGTCACAAGGCGCTTATGAGACGCGAACGTCGCTTATTATAAGGCGTGTGCACCGCAGGGCGCTGGGCGGCCGGCGGCGCGGCAGGTGCGGCAGGTGGAGGTGGCCCGCGCGCTGGGCGGGGCGCGGCTCGTGCCGGCGCGTTACGTGACGGAGAGCGCGCGCGTGCTGTTGCTGTTACCGCTGGCCGCGCACCACGTACAGGACGCGCTCGGCTTCCTGCGCCGGTACGACTCCGTGTGCCTGCAGCGCGACAAGAACACCGCGCTGCTCGTGGTGAGTACGGCGCGATCGACCGGTGACCATTAGTCTAAACACCGGAACAAACTGGAGGGGCAACCTCGCGCCGTCACGGAGTGCTGGCAAGTGCACCGTGCCGGCGCTTACGTAACACAGTTGTGGTGGTGCTCAGGTGGTGGCGACTCGTAACGACAGCGGCACGTTCGAGCCGGTGCGCACAGCGCTCGGCGAGCTGGCGGCGGCACACCGCGGCGCACAGCTGGACCTCGCCGAGGTGGCAGACGCGGCCGCCGGCGCGGAGGACGTGCTGGAGGACGCGCACGAGACACTCGCGCGCGTGCAGTGGCTGGCGCTGCGCGAGGGCCCGCGCGTACCGCCCGATACACTCGTGCTGCTCGCCGCACCCGACATGGAGTTTAACGAGGAGTTCCTCAACCGGGTGATTCGTGTTCATTGATATCGTGCTTCCACCACATAAGCCGAGTCGCATATCGGCCTCATTACGTACCAATGCAATGCCGGTGTGTACGTACAAGGCTGTGAATTTCGCTCACACTTACGAGGAGTTATTTGTGACATGAATGGAAGCGGGGTAATCCTGCGGTAATTATTGTTCTATGAATGTCATTTCTTGTCTACCAAAAAAAAAAGCTGTAGCTCGCTAGCCTAATGGTTAGAGCGTATGACTTTCATTCCGAAGGTCGCGGGTTCTAATCTCGGCATGTACCGATGACTTAATATTTAAGTTATGTACATTTGTGAACTTTAGTTACAACAGCGAGATACAAACGGTGAAGGAAAACATCGCGAGGAAACCCGCACACTGAAATCATCTTTGTGTGTGCGTGTGGTGGTCCCAGTAAAGTGGCAACTGGCTCGCCCCCTGTTACATCTGGCGAAATGTGGGTATTTATTCACCTCTGCCTACCTCTACTAGGAAAAAGGCGAGATAATATAAAAAAAAAACTGCAAACTGAAATGGCAGTAGGTCGACCATGTCGGCCTTATCAGGTCATAGAAGTGTAGGCTCCCTCCCTTCAGATGGACGGACGACATCATCGGGACGGTCGGCAGTAGGTAGATGCGAGAAGCTGACGTTCACATTTGGTGGAAGACATTGCGGAAAGCCTATATTCCAGCAGTGGATAAACAAAGGCTGATAATTATGGAACGAATATACTTATACGAGATATACTATTACGTAAATATTAATAAAAAATTGCTAGTATGTACATTTGTAACACAAATTAGTGTTGAGGGTGCATATCGATGGGCCCTACCTAAAATGCTGTAACCGCAACACTCAAACTTTCGAAGAGGGCGATACGAACATTGAAACGTGTAGGGTGTGTTCTGTGCATGACACAATAATAACAGTTAGAGGGATAGGTTCTTCTTTTGTATATTTTGTGAAATCTAAATAAATTATAGAAGAGATCTTAGATGAAGAGAATAGAGTATAAATAATTGTCAAAATAAGACAACAAAAGTTATAAATAATGTACATGTTAATAATAAATTGATAAGTACAGAGTTCTAGGACACGGTGGGCATCGTGTCCTCGAGCATCTCAGCGCACGCGTATGGGAGAAGTTTAGAGAATAATATCGCGTTGGGTCTTCGCGTAGGTGCGTATGAGCACGGTGCGCGGCGAGCAGTGGTACCTGCCGGTGGCGTTCGCGCGCTACGCGCAGTTCGCGCATCCGCGCTTCCGGGACGCGAGCGGCGCGCGCCCGCAGCAGAACACCGGCCGGTTCAACGTGCGCCGGCGCGCCGTGCTCGCGTTCTACCGCGACGACCTCGACGCAGGTGGGGCTAACAGGACACTTCACTAAAACGCTGAACGCGACAGGTTCACACTAACACCTTCGAAAATAACATGGCATGTTGTTCACGCAGCGCTGGACGAGTGGCAGCGTACGCGAGGCGAGCCTGCAAGCAGTGCGGCGCAGGTGCTGGCGCACTCGGGGCTCTTCGCGCACAGCGCGCCTGAGCCCGCGCTGTTGCTCGCACCGCCGCCGCCACCGTGCCGCTCGCCCGCGCAACACGCGCAGCATGGGCTGCAGCCGGAGCCGGAGCGAGAACGAGAGCTGAGCTGCCTGAAGCGCGCGCGCGACGCCGGTTTGCATCGTCTAGACCTGGGCGCGCGGCACGCGCTAGCCAAGCTGCTGCTCGAGACGCAGGCGGACCTTCACTGACACTGGCGCGTGCTCTCTGTACGAACTAGCGAATAGAATTCAAGTATAAGCCACTAACTGCAGGACCGCGGGCGCGCCGCCACGCCGCCGCCCATGTAAAGGTCAATAATATTCATTGAATGCTTTACCGTGCGTGCGCGCGTTCCGAAAGTACAAAACACAAGTACAAGGGCACTAGCTCCGTGACGTCATCGCAGCCGGCAGCGCCTCCTCTCTCAACTCCGTACTTACTAAGTTTATTGGGAGCTTTGGCGTTGCTCGTGCACCACGCACCACACACCACGCACCACACACCACGCACCACGCACCATGCACCATGCACCACACACCACACACCACGTCCCCGCCCCGGTGTCCCGGATGATGACAACTCTATCACTTATGAACACCATTGCAAATAAACTTTAATATAAAAACTTTGAATTTCATTTCTGCCGGAAATAACACGACTTGCGACGACTTGAGTTCTGTCCTTTTTGAAATAAAATTTTTCTTTTCACTTTTCATTGAAAAACTAATTCAAAATGTAATAAACTTCATTAGTCACAAGTGTCAGCCTGCTGTGGACGTCTTTGTAATCATGATAAAGATGAAAACCTAAAATATTTTAAAAATTGCTAGTGGTTGCCAGGGAATCTGTCCGAATTGATTCATATTTTGAGTTTTTCGCCAGCAGCTCTCTCCGGTGAAGTAATGAGTCAGCGGACTGCGTGTCAAATTTAAAAACTTTTACTGAGTAATATTTATTTTAATTGTTTAATTGAATACAAATGAGCAGCGGGAGACGAGCGGTCGGTCGGCGGTGCAGCGGGCGCGGTGCGTCGGTGCCTCAGAGCTGGTCGCGCACCCAGTCCGCGTAGGCGGTGATGCGCGTGTGGCCGGCGGGGTCGCCGCGCGCGCATCCCGACGCCGACACGAACGACACCACGCCGATCTGCCCGAACCGAATACCGCGTTAGTATAAACAACTACCAAAATATTATTTCGTTGAACAACTTCCCACCTTCCATAGCCCGTACAAACATCCGGTTACATGACTCAAATCGTCAGGATTCAAGACCACTACAAATTGTGTATATGATCTCTTTACAGGTTCTACCTTGCGTCTTATTCTTTTTCTGGTCTGCGACGTGTGTGCTCTTGTGCAAAGCCGCTCCGGATATCGTATCATCATTGCACGAAATCGTTCGCGTCGTCGTCTAAAGTTCACCTAAAAACTCACAAAGTCCGAGAAGTAAACCAGATCTGCATTCGATTGTTGTATCCCACCCATCGTGTCACGCCTCGCCTCTTCATACAGTGGACACTCCCACAGTGCGTGGTGCACAACTTCCTCTTCGGGCGAGGTGCAACCGCGCGCGTTAACCCCTTAAAGTTTCATTGCACGCGGGTTTGCGCAGTTTGCGAAGCAGCCGCGCCGGTCAGGTCAACAGCTGCGCGAGTTGCAAGTTGCTTGGAGCCGCTTTTTTCTAGTTCCGATTCCTTTCGCAATTTCGACTAACAACAAACTTAATGTGTGTGTGCGTGTGTGTGCGTGCGTGCGTGCGTGCGTGTGCGTGCGTGCGTACGTGTGCGTGTGTGGGTGTGTGTGTGTGTGTGTGTGTGTGCACTGACCAGTATCCTGCGGCCGCTGTAGCGCAGCGTGAGCGGGCCGCCGCCGTCGCCGCCGCAGGGCCCGCGCGCGCCGGCGCCGCTCGTGCACAGCACACCGCCGCTCACCGCGCCGCCGTACACCTGCGCGCACGCGGCGTTGGTCATCACCGTCAGGTACACGTCGCGCAGCGCCGCGCTCGTCGTGATGCTGGCCCCTGATCAGTTTCGCCATTATTATTAACAGTTCAGGACGTTAAAATATGGGCTCTGCACCGTAACTAAGCGCACGAGGACTCACAATCAGCAGTCTTGCCGTAACCGATGGCGACGGCGCTCAGGCCCGCGAAGCTGTCGGTGAGCTCCGCGCCCACGGGCAGCGCGATCGGGCTCACGGCGCCTGTGCGTTGCGAAGGACGATGTTTAATTATTAATGTAACAACAATACTGCAATTAAGAATTAATTTGAAACATAACAGACGCTCCAAAAAGCTTAAAAAATATCTTTCATGAGTTGCAACCCTGCCTGCGCTGTATTTATTTATTTGCCGTATACGGTACAAAGGACGGCTTCAATGCCCAGGTGATATTCTTTGCCAGTTAACCCAGGAAGAGGGAAGAATTTTGTAGGCAAGTACAATATAATAATACAATAATGTAATCAATGCTAATGTAAGTATACATAATTATATGTTTATGCGACGGTTATAAGTAGCTCGCTGGCCTAATGGTTAGAGTGTGTGGCTTTCATTCCGAAGGTCGCGTGTCCGAATCTCGGCATGTACCGATGACTTTAATATTTAAGTTATGTACCTTTGTGAACTTTAGTTCAAACAGCGAGATACAAACGGTAACGGAAAACATCGCGAGGAAACCTGCACATGACTTAGAATTTATTCTAAGGTGTGTGTGAAGTCACCACCCCTCATTGAGCCAGCGTGGTGACTGGCCCAATCGCCCTCATATTGAGGGTAGGCCTGTGCCCCAGCAGAGGGGACGTAAATTGGATGTTATAGATGTTTATGCGAAGTGGATTGCATCAGGCAGGTTGTTTTTAATTAGCGGAGACAAAGCATCCTCCTGAACGCATGTGTACATGTTATATGTTTGTTAGATATTAAGATTGAAACTAACTGTTGGTCGTGACGTACGGCACGACGAGCACGGCGATGTCGTTAGCGAGCGTGGCCGGGTCGTAGCCTCCGTGCGCGATCACCGTGCTCGCCGAGTACCGCTGGCCGCCGCTGAACAGCCGCACGGAGCCGAGCACCGCGGTGATGGCGTACGCCTGCGCGCGCCCGTCCCACCAGCACTGCGCCGCCGTCACCAGCCGATAGCTGGTCACGAGCGCGGAGCCGCACACCGACGTCTGCCCGCTCGACAGCGTGATCACCAGCCCCGCCTGCTCGGCGTTCCGGTAACACCGGACAGTATTATTGTTTACATGCGTTGCCGAGCACGGCCGACTGTTCCGTACATTCATAAACAAGAAAATCTTATGAACATATGTGAAAACTCACAAAGAAGGGGTGCTCTCCGACGTACGAGGGCAGGCCGCCAACGATCCTGACAGAGGCTTCGCCCCCGTCGGCCTTCGCTTCGGCGCGGCGTAGGGCTGCGGCCAACGGCACGCCCACTCGCTCGTGGTAGCGCGTCGCCCCGGCTGACCCGGCATCCTCAGCTGCGTCGGCCGGCTGGTTCCGGAGGGCCGGCGGCTCGGTGCTCAGCTGGACCCGGACGACTTCACCCGCGGCCGCCAGCGTAACCCACAACAGGCTCCACACGATCGCTCTCATGTTGCAACGCGTTTGCAGTGCGCAATGGGCGCGCACAGCGGCAGTTATACCCGCCGTGCACTCGCGAGGGGCTTCCTCGCGTGGAGAGTCCCCTCGCGTCGAGAGCCCCCTCG
Organism: Troides oblongomaculatus; assembly: GCA_029032895.1. Lineage (NCBI taxonomy): Eukaryota > Metazoa > Arthropoda > Insecta > Lepidoptera > Papilionidae > Troides > Troides oblongomaculatus. The sequence continues at coordinate 76,994 of JARDWC010000426.1, read as the reverse complement.
TGCCAATCGCACCGGCACGTAACACTCGTAAACTAAACACTCCAAACTGGAGCGGCTGCCGCTGCACGTCGGCTGCAACTCGCGCTCGCGCACGCCTCTACTTACTATATTAATAGAAACTAACTTTTTTGACTTTACAGGAAATGCCAAATAGCATTACCTTTGTAACCTATTTATTATTAAGCAGTAATATATATTTTCTGAATAAAGTCATTCCGCCTCGCAAGACACCGGGCGAAATATGGTGAACTGATCGCCAGCTTCCACTTGTAGGAGAGGCACCTTAAGAATAAGAAATAGAGTCAGTGCTCGCACACGTTGTGCTCTGCGCGACGTTTGGTTATGGCCATAGGCGAAGGGACTCATGGGGTAAACTAATAATTTATTTAAAAAAAAGCGACATACGGTTTGTATGATTAGGGATGATGCCAGTGATCGCCTCAAAGAGAGGACGAAACAAGACACAGCGGTGGAAAAAAACATTTAAATAAGTTTTTTTTGCATAAATATCGTAAATATATATATATATATATATGTGTGTGTGTGTACCTATATATATATGATAGAGATACCATAGATAACATGATATATATATGGATATGGAATCATAAAACTTGAAGGTGAAGGCTGAAGGTTGACATTTTGTAAGAATATCTATTTTGCCGAGTATAGGTTAGCTAAGAATGGATTTTGCAACATTCCTTCTCCGAAGAGAGTTGCGAGGGTGTCACGGCAACAAGTCGGCCCAGACACAGCTAGTATCATATAAATGAAATAAATTCCTGTCGTTTCCGCATCACGAATAGGAGGTACTTATAATGATGAATATTACTCATGCGTACGTATGAATAGAGCCTTGCTGATAGAAGCGGTACATCTTGTCGGAAACTGTCGAGGTGTCTACCACCACAACTCTATTCCTCCTCTAAATATTAGTGAGCAAACATTACTTTGTTCCGGTGTAAAGGGCGCTGTGGCTAGTGAAATTACTAGTGAAATGAGACTTAATGTTTTATGTCTCAAAGCTACGAGTAAAATGCGGTGCAGTGTATATCATCTAATTATTTACTTGGTACACCAACAGCATAATATATATAATTTTTTGGTTCTAGGTATATCATGCAATATTACATATGTATGCCTATTACAGGCGTGCATGGTACAGCATCAAACTGACTTAACTAGCGCCATGTTGTTATGGACGAAGAGATCACTTACTATCAAGTAAAAGTTTCGCCCGTCTTATCGCTTGGTTAATTAAAAAAAAAACAATGTAAATACATGTTAACAAAGAATAATTAGAGAACAAACTCCGCGCTACCGGTAAGCAGCCGGTCACCAGGTCGGCTGCTCGCGCACCTGCGCACGCGCCGCCGCCGCACATGAAAGTCGACAATTTCTGTGGCATTGGCTGGGTGTGAAGCTCGTGCTGCTACAAAAATAGTTTAATATGGCGCATCGCGTATAATAACTATTGCAACAATTGTTTAAAGTAATTGAATAAATATACAGTGGCTTCTCGGAAGTCCCGCGGAGGCTACACTTGAAAGATAAGCCTTTATCGTTGGAAACGGTGGTGTGTCAGTGTTTCAATTGCACGCGATTATGTGCCGTGTCGTGTCGTTAGAATGACCTAACGGAAAAATTGCATTTTGCGGAAATGAGCAATGTTAAGGTAAATTTAAGGTAAGTTAAGTGGGCCTTCTACTGACTAAAACCTCTTCGGTGGTGTATGTCACTGCATTAGAAGGGCTGCACGATTCCCTACGGAACGCGCCGTGTCGCCCCGGCACTGGCTAAAACATCTCACGGAAGAGCAAAGCCCTCGGCACCCATGCTATACTACGGCAGATAGAAGACAACCATGAATTAACCGTTCTAAGGTTTGCTTATCGAGCTCTAAGGGCTCCTAAAAGGCAATAAAGACATAGGTCTCGTTTAATACAATAAGGTAATTGATTTTTACATTTCGATTTTTTATGATTCTTAAAATGTTCCCTAAAATCTGGTATATACTTTCATAATTATAGGCACATCTTTATTCTTAGTGTGAGATGCCTATTTATTAATTTATTACTTGATGTTACATACAGAACTAATACATACATACATATATATCACGCCTCGTTCCCAGTGGGGTAGGCAGAGACCACTCTCCACCTGCTACGATCCTGGCACACCTCTCGCTTCCTCAACTTTCATAAGCGTCTTCATGCACGCTCGTCTGTTGCGTGTGCTTTTGATCCGGCCTTTCTTTAGGACATCTCCGATTTGATCGGAATATGTCCGCCTAGGTCGGCCTGCACATATTTTTCCAATCATTCTTACCTTGTATATTTCTTTCGTTAATCTTCTTTCATCCATTCTTTCGACATGGCCGAACCATCTAAGCTTCCCTTTCTCTATCCTTGTCACTACATCTTCAACCACGCCGCACCGCTTCCTTATCACACTGTTCCTCACTTTGTCCATCCGTTTCACTCCAGTTATACTTCTCAGGCTTCTCATCTCCACAGCATTAATCTTACTTTCATGTTTCTTCTGCCATACCTAACATTTACTACCATACATCAGTATGGGGACCAACACGCCTCTATGCACAGCCAGTCGTGCTCTTTGTGAAACGTTCCGGCTATTCATAAAGTTATGAAGTGCCCCATTGACTTGATTCCCTTTTAAAACTCTTCTTTCAATATCATCATCACACTTGCCATCTCTCGTAAACTGTGAACCCAGATATACAAATTCTTTCACTTGTTCCACTTTTTGTCCCTCAATCATAATGTCACAGTTTGTCATACATTCTTCTCTTTCAAAAATCATTACTTTCGTCTTGCTTACATCCACTTTCATTCCTTTGCTTGTTAAAGCTCCATGCACCATGTCGACCATCGCTTGCAACTCCCTCTCCGATGATGATAATAAAACTTGATCATCAGCGTATAGGAGGCACTTAACGGTCAACTCATTCATTCTTAGTCCATAATCACTATTTTTCAAATCTTTCAAGCAATTGTCTAAAAATAGGTTAAACAGCCACGGCGAGGCCACACATCCCTGTCTAACACCCTTCTGGATGCTAAACCAGTCTGAGTAAGCTCCGTTTTTCCTGACACAAGCACTAGAACCCCCATAAAGTGATTTCAACGCTCGTATCAGCGTGCTGTTTATTCCATAAGCAGACAATATGGACCACAATTCATTCCTCACCACTCTGTCATAGGCTTTTTCCAAATCTACGAACGCGCAATAGACCTTTTGGCTATGTGCCAAACATTTTTCGGTTATGCTACGTAAGGAAAAGACCTGGTCCATGCATCCCATTCCACTTCTAAATCCTGCTTGTACATCCCAAATTTTCTCTTCAGTTTCATTCATCACTCTTTTAATCAGTATCTTTGCATACAATTTGCCGACGACGCTCAGTAAGCTAATGCCACGATAGTTTTTGCAGTCTTGCTGTGACCCTTTTCCTTTATATACCGGAACGATTACGGCTTTGCACCAGTCATCTGGCACTTTGCCGCTCCTCCAACAAAGATTGAAAAGGTAGTACAGCTGACTAGCTACCACGCCCTGTCCAGCTCTCAGCATCTCGACCGTAATCCTATCATATCCTGCAGCCTTACCCAACTTCATACTATTCATTGCATCTAAAATCTCTTTCATACTAATATTACTTTCATCCCCACTCTCAGTTTGACCCCTACCGGGGTTTGGCACATGCATATCCTCTTTCTCGAATAAACTTTCAAAATATTCCTTCCACCTCTTTAGTATACATTCTTCACCTGCCACAAAGCTTCCATTCTGGTTCCTGATTTCGCCATGTGAGCTTGTATTATTAGCTCTGGCTATTCTTATGGCCTTCCAGAAGAACTTAATGTTCGTCCGGAAGTCATCAGATAACCTTCTTTCAAATACATCTCTATCAACCATTTTCTTTCTTTCCGCCACTTCCTTTGTTACGGTCTTACGTCTTTTATACTCATTCTTCGCATTTTGTACATCCTCTATTGTTGCCTTGTCCATTCTATGATTGGCTTTTGCTGCCAACCAATCCTGCCATGCTTTCCTCTTTTCAGACACCGCCTTCCGAATTTTTGCACTTACAGTCTTCAACATACTTCTTTTTCTTCTCTTGCTCACACCACATACATCAGTGGCCGCATTCACAACTCCATCCTTGATCGACTTCCATAACTCTTCAACCTCACACATCCCTTCTAATCTGTCAAACTTATCAATCAATTTACTCTTATACTTCTTTCTCATTTCATCATCTTGCAAAACCTCGACTTTCACTCTTTCTAGCACACTAATGGGTTCCCGAACATGATGCCGCCATCGCCTAAAGATCCCCTTTATTCGGCATAACACCAGGAAGTGATCAGTGTCGATGGCAGTGCCACAGTACACCCTGGTGTCTAGCACTTTCTTTCTTAATCTCTTATCGACCATTAAAAAATCAATCATACTTTCCTGGTTTCCTTCTTTTCTTGTGTACCTGTGGATCTTTTTGTGCTCAAACATTGTGTTTGTTACCACAAGATTCCACTCCAAGCAGACCTCAAGCAGATTCTTTCCATTTTCATTCACTCTTTCATCACCGAATTTCCCTAACACAGTTTCATATCCATCACGCTACACTCCAACCCATCCATTAAAATCTCCAAGCATTACAATTCTTTTATTACACTTACATTCATTCAGAACATCTTTCAGACTATGCCAAAACTCTTCCCTTTCGGTTTGGGCTCTCGAAGACCGGTTCCATCCCGCATCTTGTGGAGCATATACCCCTAGAATGAAGATGCGGGTAAGGCCAATCTTCAACCTCACCCACATGAGTCGAGGACTCACACACCCTAAGTCAGTCATACATTCGTTCATTCTAGCAGAAAGCAGCACACCAACTCCTTGACAGCCTCTGCTGGTTTCAGGGACTACTGACCAGTAGGCTGTGTAAGATCCATGTATGGTGGTGTCGCATCCTTTCCGCTTAGTTTCATTCACACATAGAATATCAATTCTTCTTTCCCTCATCATCTCACATACATCATCAATTTTATCTTTCATTCCTCTTCTAACATTCAAAGTGGCTATCGGCAGCCCACTTTTCGCTCCCCCGGGAGACGAGACGTGACGGGTTGCGAACCACGTCGCCGCCATTCTGGCATGAAAAGTGTTTTATCATCAGCGTTCCCACGAGCAGCAAGGGAAAAATTTGTCGACCCAAACAGAGCCCCGCATGTTTGGGCAAGGTTAGCCTTATTCTGGGGTCACCCGGTCCCAGGGCAATGGCACGCTAATCCCAGACTCGCCTCTGGGCACGCAGCACTTGGGCACGGCCTACCACTGGCTTGGCGGAGGGGAAATGAGAAGGATTAGGTAGGGAGATGTGTAAAGTAAGGGAATGCGGACTTTGGGAAGGGATTAACAATAAGAAGGGATACTACTGACCCGGAAAGAGCAGAAAGGAGTCAGTAGTAGCTCGGGAAGCCAGGGTCACGTACCCGTTACTCAAAAATAGTGCCGGACAGACGGCTGAGTACTCCCGGACCGGACACACATAATACAGAACTAATAGTACATAATAACTTAATTTAAAAATTGTTATGTCGGTTAAAATATTACAATTACATCCTTGTTTAAAGCGCTATTGTAATGGACCACAGACGCATCAGGGAAAGCAGACTTAACATGTCAATAAACATGCATGCCAAAACTCACTCATGGTCACTTCAACGGTCCGGATTCTGGGACTTTAATTTCTTATTAAAACTTGTTGCTTGTTTTGTACGCATGTGTTATTATTCTAAAATTATTACAAGGAAATAAATTCTAATTAGTAATTAATAATCCAAAATGTCACCAATCCGGATTGGACCCGAGTGGTAACTATGGCCAATCACCCTCATATTGAGGGTAGGCCTGTGCTCCAGCAGTGGGGACGTGAATTGGCTGTTATGTTATAAATAATAATTATTGTGTTTACTAACTTATCGCCGTGATTTTGTTTTCAAATTGTCTATAAATAACTTACTACACTGGGTGAAACTGATTAGACTCCGCAAATTTTTTGTTTTTAAAGAAAATACTATTATAGTTATAAAACTCCATGTATTAATTAGTTACCTACAAGTGTAATTGGATGGAGATGAAGAAAAGAAAGACATCTGTACCAAAGTTTTTTTTTTTGAACACGAATTTTTTTTATAAATCCACTTATCTATAGAGCATAGCACAATAGATGATGTGGACTGCAAGTCCTGCACAGTACTCATGTTAATCATACATCTGAAAAACATTAAAAATAACAGTATTTTTTAAAAAGTAGTAAATAACTGAATGCGACCTCTAAAAATATGCAAGTAGATAACACGTCGTACTTATCGTCCCGCAGGTTGTATTTGTCGATTGTATAATGTTAATCAAATGAAAAACTCTCCAGCCCTAGTTTATGGCGCGTCAATTACTACAAGTTTAACTTATGTAATCATTCACAAAGCAGGTCTCTTTCATGAACAAGAATGAATAAAACGCACGCAGAACGGACCAGTGGAACGTTATTTCGTGCGTTTTCTTCTATGCTGCGTTGCCACACAAAGCGCATCCACCCGCAGTGTGACGCAACAGAACAACGATACGCAGAAAATTAAAGCAAAAAAAAAAACGCTTGCTTCATGTTGACTCCGCATGCCTCTAATTTGTAAATTAACAAAACAGAAAACTACTTCATCTTAATTTTATCTGTGTGTTAATGTGGCTATAGCAAAATATTTTTTAAGAGATAACTATTGACCATTAATTGGAGAAAAAGAAGAGAAAATATTACATTATTCCTATCCACGCGATCTTGAATTTGCGATAGATCTGCTTATCTGTATATGTCTGTGTTAGAAATATTGTTCTTCACAATTATTTATTTTAAAAATTTTGTTTTCATTTATGGTTTTTTTTAGAGCGAAATGGTATTATGCATAAATGAAAGATTTTTAAAAGTGGATCTTTTTAATGTACATAAACGAAAGAAATCTAAAACAAAACGACGCGTGGCAACACTGTCGCGGATTCCGCGCGGAGACGTCAACGTCAAGGGATCAAAACAAGGCGCGTGCGGCGAGCGGTGGCGTTGTCGGCCGTGAGCGAGCACTGGCGGCGACGTAGCGCGTGTCTTCTCCCACTCACACACCTGGTCACCGGCGGTGCCCGCGAGGCTCCGGTGTTCGAGGTGCTGCTGCAGGCTCGTGCCGGTGCGGAGTCAAGCAAAGGCGGCCTACGGGTGCGCGGCGCTGTCATGAAGCCCCACGACGATGGCACTAACGGCCACGGTGAGTAGCTCGGCCGGCATAGCTGCTGCCGTTTGGCCGGTCGCTTGACAAATGTAATTAGCACAATGTCGTGAGGTACCTACGTAATCATTACGAGACTTATTGATTATACAAACAGACACTAAAATTTAATCCAAAAATTATTTGCATTGCATTTCAGTTGTCTTGTCTGTGACATAAACGAAAAACAATTAGACTTCACTTTAAAGTTATATTTAGAGGGGAAATTTTAATGCATTTATAACTTGTGTACTTTACACAAAATGTTTTTTTGACTATATGTTAATGTATTGTCATAATTTGTTCAATAAGAATTATTTTGTTTTGTTTGCCAGCCAACACATGTGCTGGTTATCATCCATAATGTTTTATTAATTATTTGAAATGAGTAAATAATGTAAACATAATCAGCACATTTTGGTCTAGAAATATAAGTTGATGTTCCTTGGCATTCATAAACCTAGCAATGAACTGATTGAAGTTAATCTATTTAATTGATAAATTGGCCGACATGTTGCCACTGAGTGTAACTAGTACACAGTGTTTGAAGATCATATGCATATACAATTTCAAGTAGAACAGTTTTCAATTAGCACCAGATAATATTTAATTTGTTTTTTTATCATAAACGAAGACCTAGTTTCTTACTAACATAGACAATTTGTTATCATACTATACAAGTAATAAATTGTAATAAAATTCTATTCATACTGTATGACGAAGCAAATACACAACTATGTTATGTTACTTTGAAAATGAGAACACTAGTTTTTGTCTTGCGCATGGCCTAAAAATGTTTATGTAAATCATGAACATACAAAAAATTCATGACTAGGAAGCAAATAGACCAATGTTAAGAAATAGTGCTTTTGCAGCACACGAAGCTAACAGCACCCTGAGTACATTGTTATGAGATGAGTACAGCAATAGTAATTCAATTATCTTGTAGAACTCTAAATTTAAGTTATTGATAAATTTTTCTGCTAAATACCCATTTAGACTAGAGTGGATCTTCCTCTTGATGTCAGAATACCTGTTCTATTCTAAATACTAACCCTCAAGTTTAATTATTTTAGACACAATTTCATTCCTTGAGAGTTCACATAGACTCTTTGTATGAAATGTTAATAATGACACGTCAACAATCCACCCTCACACTGCTCTGTCCTTGACGAGCCTCAGAGTATTTGTGATGTTGATGACTAATATAGAAAGAAAGAAAATTATTTTATTCAGTACTGCCTATATTTACACAAATAATATCTTGAAAATAAAAGTCAAGAGTAATAAATTTATAAAATAAAACATGAAAACTAAAAAAAAACTAATAAAAGTAAAATTAGATGACAGCTGAAATGAATTCTAACTTGGCTAAATGCTCCTGGTATTAGAAGTAGTACAGTTGGGCCCTCACGAGTATTAGAGATATTTTATATACCTTAATAAGAATTGTCCAATATTTGTATAACTGCATTTCCATTGCAAGTAAGATGATACAGGCTCTATTGATGAATATAGCGTTACAGATTCAAATCTTAAAGCACAAACAATAAAGGCAATAAATCAATGGAATTCACAAAACTTACATCAGAAATTTGTAGTTCCAAAGCACACTTTCGTATTAAATTTTAAAAAAAATTCCAAAGACAACATTAGAAACGGGTGGAGGTATAGTGTTTCAAATTTTAGCAGCAATATCCTAAAACTACCCCTAAAAGTAAATGTCATGTTCTTGAGTGTTTTGAAAATGGTTGCAGCGTTCCATAAACAGTCTATGTCGATTTTTCCTAAAGGTGAGCTGGTTGACGTGTCTTAACAAATTGATATGAGCATATTGTCTAGATGACATTTAGAGTACTTTTCTCATGATTTGAATATAGCGTTATATAAGTTCCGGGAGGAATATTAAATCAGTATCTATTGCTTGCATTTCGTATGAAATTGACGGAGAATCATTTACGCGCAGACGCTGACGACGCACTCCTTCAACGGTGTTGGTGACCCAACTTTACGATCTGCGACAGGAGGCTTTCACTTGTTTCACATATTTATTCAAAGATTGCCTTGTAGAGTCCTTATCATAATTATACGGAGTATATAGACCTGTATGTGTGTATGCAGTGTTCTTGAGTATGTATTGTTATTGCTACAAACGCGCCTCGGACAACTGGTGCGCCGGCACAGCTCGCCCGCACCCGCACCCGCCGCAGCACCCGCCGCACTGCCAAGGTCACGTTGCGTAACGCTTACGGCACTACGACCGATCGGCGACGTCGCTACAAACTGCGCTATCCACTACGCGCCCCTACCACCGCACACGATGGGGTGTTTCTCCCTTAAACAATGACATGTCTGCCAGTTGAGGGCTACCGGCTGTTTGTTGGTGCAGTATGCGACGCGACGGAGAGCGAGAGAGGGAGGGAGAGGGAGAGGGAGGAAAGGAGAGAGAAAGGGAGGGAAGGAGAGAGAGAGAGAAGGAGGGAGGGAGGGAGCGAGCGAGCCGCTGCTCGGATGGAGCGGCTTGTGGGCCGAGCCGCGAGCTACGCGCGCGTCAGCGCAGCTCGCGTTCGCAGAACCGGTTTGTTTGCGCGCCGCGTCCGTGCCACAGGAACACCCGCCTTTGGGCGTATTATTGAAGTTTTAGAATATTTCTTTAACACTTTAATTTAATTATAAAACTTTTATTTATAAAAGTTTAATAGCCTTTGTTCAAATATTCCTCATAATATTATCCCGCTGCTGTACGTAGGCCGCTTACATGCACCGATTCTCTGAAATCTTTACCAGGTCATCCCCGCCGCATGGCCAAGCGCTCTTGTTATTTAGTGTTCTGTATAAAACTGGTTCAGGAGTCCGCTGCACAGCTTTCATCAAAAACTATGTGATAGTCTTACCAGTGGATGTTAACCTGTCGCCTCTATGACTTCTTTGTTTGTCGTCATGTAATAGTCTAGGTGAAATCAAAATAGTCAATGTCTGAATCCTAGCGTGCGCGTTGCCTCTTGACAGTGGTGTAGTCCCCTTGGCGCAATGTAATAGGGGGACCGGAAAGTAATGTCGTTTCTGCGCATGCCAATACTTGATTGTCATTTGTCAGCTCATTGTTTTGTTCAGAGGCGTACCAAAGACATTGTGAGGTTATAGTGATTTCTTTACTTATAGACAATTGAATTACAATTTTTTTTTGTAATTTTGGGTAAAATGGCCAGCCAAATACCAGAAGAGGTACACATCCGGCATTGCATGCTCTTTGAGTTTCGCAAGGGAAATAACGCAACAGTTGCTACCAAAAACATTTGCGATGTTTATCCAAATGCACTGGACATTCGTAAATGCCAAAGGTGGTTTTCCAAGTTCAAATCGGGTAATTTTGATCTTTCCGACTCGTATCGATCAGGAAGACCATCAGCGTTAGACAACGACGTGTTAAGGGCGGAAGTGGAAGAAAATCCGTGTCAGACGATCGAGGAATTGTCAAACAGTCTCAACAAACCTTGGTCGACCATCCAAGAACATTTGAAGCAGATTGGAAAAGTAAGCAGAGCAGGTGTTTGGGTCCCGCATAATCTGTCCGAACAGAATAAGGCTAACCGATCAATCACATGCAACTTATTGCTTCAACGACACAACACAGAAGCGTTTTTTGATCGCTTGATCACAGGAGATGAGAAATGGGTCCTGTATGATAACCCAAAACGCAAAAGGCAGTGGCTCTCTCCAAATGAAATCCCTCGGAGTACTGCTAAGCCAGGTTTACACCCCAAAAAAGCGCTTTTGTGTGTTTGGTGGAGTATTCGCGGCATTGTTCATTTTGAATTACTGAAACCTGGAGAAACTGTTACTGCAGACCTCTACAGCGAACAATTGCAGCGAGTCAATCAATCTTTAATTGAAAAGTGGCCAGCGATTGTCAACCGAAAAGGCGTCATTCTCCAACATGACATTGCAAGACCGCACTGCGCAAGGCGAACTCTAGAAAAAATTAATGAATTGGGGTGGGAGGTGCTGCCTCATCCACCATATTCGCCCGATGTTGCACCATCGGATTTCCACTTATTCCGAGCGCTGCAACACTTTTTAAGTGGCAAAACATTTGCAAATTTGGATGATATCCAAAATGCCATCTCTAGATATTTTGCCGAAAAACCAATTAATTTTTATCGATCAGGGATTGAAAATTTACTCACTAGATGGCAAAAGGTTATTGACAATGATGGGGAATACATCATTGATTAAAAATAAAGACTCGTTAAAAATGTATGTGTTTGTATTTAGCGTAAGAAAACGACATTACTTTCCGGTCCCCCTAATAGTTCGCTTCGTATGGCTATAGTAATCGGATCGCAGCACGGCAGTAGGCGACCGTGGCCATGCCGGACGCAACGACTGTCCGACATTCCGAACGTCGGACCTTCCTATATCAGGAAGGTTTTCGGAGATACCCGCCGGTGCGAGCTGCCAATAGAATTATATCTATCCTACCCATAGCCGTAAGATAACCCGTATTTTTATACGTAAGGATAGACGTTACCCCCGCCGAACGCTGTAACAATTTTTAAGTCAATAATTTAATCAATTTGGAGAATTTGTCGCAAGAGGGACGCCATTACCACAATTGACAATATATATACGGATAGTGTCCCCAGCACTTGTGATTCCAGAACCATTATTAGCGTATTTGAAATGCGTCTACTACAGGGTGTCTGGTGGCAGATTTATGTTTTCAAATTTAAATAAAAAATAATATGTTTGATATATAATTTTACTAAAAGTATTAAAAGATAGAGTACAAATGCGGATTTCATTTTTTAATGATAATGTCATCCAAATGTCTCCCATCTTGTTGCACACAGTGTTCGAAACGGAGCCTCGTATTCCGTGCCACACGCTGCAGTAAACGTGGTTCAATTGCGCTGATTTCTCGCCGAATATTTTCTTTTAAGTCCACAACAGTTTGCGGATTGTTGGCGTAAACTCTCTCTTTGAGGTAGCCCCACAAAAAAAAATCCATTGGAGTTAGGTCGGGTGACCTCGGTGGCCACGGGATGTCCCCAAAGCTACTAATCAGTTTTTGAGGGAGATTTTCTCGCAACAAATCCATCGAAGCTCTGGCCGTGTGTGCGGTCGCACCTGTACCGCATCCTGTTGAAACCACGTGTGTGATGAGAATGATGAATGAGCTCGCAGGTTCGGCAAAAAGAAATTCGAAATCATGAGCCGATAATTCTCACCATTGACATTCGTCGCTTGGCCCCGTGCATTTAAAAAAAAAAAATGGTCCGATTATCCCATTCGTGGATAAAGCGCACCAAACAGTTACCCTCGGGCAATGTAATGGTTTTTGGTGCTTCAGTCGAGGATTGCGAGTTCTTAGAGCCCAGTAACGGCAATTTTGCTTGTTTACCTGTCCGTTTAAATGAAAATGAGCCTCGTCGCTCCAAAAAATGGAATTTACAGTGCGAAAACGCTCCAACATGGTTTCACAAAAAAATTTGCGTGACGCAGTCATTTTTTTTCAATTCTTGAATTATTTAAATTTTAAAAGGATGAAACTTCATACCTCTTTTAAAAATTTCATGCACAATTGCTCTTGGAAGTCCCAGTGAAGCTGCCCTTTTCCGTATCGAAAGTCGTGCATTTTCACGTAAACTGCGTTCAACCAGTTCAATGTTTTCGGGGGTCCTTGACGATCGACTAGGTCCTGGCCGTGGTGTGTTCATAGCCGAAGCAGTTGCGCGGAACCTCTCCACCCACGAACGAATTAAATTCACACTCGGCCCATCGCCTATCCGTCGAATATTGAAATGTGAACAAAACTGTCGGCGAGCGAGTACGTAAGAATAGTTACTCTTGAAAAATGCTTCAATAGCGAACACGCGATGCTCACCCGACCACTGCGACATCGTGACTAAGAAACCCACACGATCGGTGATTCTAATGACACCACCTTCCCCCCGCACTGTTTATAACTTATTGTGATATTCGTTTTTAAAATATAGGGTTGTCAAATATCTCCCTTCCGACTTTTTGTCTTTTGAATTTCGCGGCTATGTACAAAGCGCTACAGAGCTCGTATCTGGCAATACTATACATAATTTGAAAGGTCTTGACATAACCTACAAAACGACGCTATGCATAATTAGTTTGGATATTGCGTTCAACAGTTATAGACGTGTTCACTAACGCCGAAATTCGCGCTATTTTAAAGTTTTCCTTCGTTAAAGGCAAATCCGCTAGGGAAACGTTCCGTGAGATTAATGGTGTTTTGGGGGATGGTACTCTATCACTTCGAACCGCGGAGGAATGGTTTCGACGATTCAGAGCCGGTGAAAACGACACCATGGATAAGCCAGCCGGCGGAAGACCTGTGACGACAAATACCGATCAAATCATGGACTACATCGAGTTAGACCGGCATGTGGCATCTCGTGACATCGCCCAGGAGATGGGAGTTAGTCACCAAACCATTTTAAACCATCTGCAGAAGGCTGGATACAAAAAAAAGCTTGATGTTTGGGTGCCACATGATTTGACGCAAAAAAACCTTCTGGACCGAATCAACGCCTGCGATATGCTGCTGAAACGGAACGAACTCGACCCATTCTTGAAGCGGATGGTGACTGGCGACGAAAAATGGATCACATACGACAATATCAAGCGAAAACGGTCGTGGTCGAAGGCCGGTGAATCGTCCCAAACAGTGGCCAAGCCGGGATTGACGGCCAGGAAGGTTTTGCTGTGTGTTTGGTGGGATTGGAAGGGAATCATCCACTATGAGCTGCTCCCATATGGCCAGACGCTTAATTCTACCATCTACTGCGAACAACTGGATCGCTTGAAGCAGGCGATCGACCAGAAGCGTCCAGAATTGGCCAACAGGAAGGGTGTAGTGTTCCTCCAGGACAACGCCAGACCACACACTTCGTTGATGACTCGTCAGAAGCTACGGGAGCTCGGATGGGAGGTTTTATGCATCCACCATATAGCCCGGACATAGCGCCAAGTGATTACCACCTGTTCCTGTCCATGGTGAACGCCCTTGGTGGTGTAAAGTTGAACTCAAAAGAGGCTTGTGAAAAGTGGCTGTCCGAGTTCTTCGCAAATAAGGAGGAGGGGGGCTTCTACGAGGGAGGTATGAAGTTGCCGTCTAGATGGAAACAGATTATCGAACAAAACGGCGCATATTTGAACTAAATCCGATCACTGTAACACTTTTTATAAAGCATTGAATAAAGAGCAAAAAAGCGGAAGGGAGATATTTGACAACCTTTATAAATCTGCCGCGACACCCTTTATATGCTATTTTCTATACTAGTCCAGATAAATAGCTCCCGACAAACTCAATAAATGATTGCTGAACACAAATTTGAACGACAATACAGGTCGTATTGTTTGATGTCGTGGGTACTGTTGCCATAAAGTGGACCCCGCGAATTTCCTGTCGACGCATCGCAACAATAGTCGCTTGGGACGTTTAGTGTTTGGACAAACACAATAACAGAGATTATGGGTGGAAGTGTTAACACGAAATCAATTAAGAATTTTCCTCTGCACCACCGTGTAATGTAATAAGTTTATATTATTTCTATTGTTTTTATTCGTTACTATTACCAAATAAACACTTTAAAACAGAATTCCGTTTGGTCGTTGTGGTGGAGCTCAGAAGACGTCGCCTGGGGTCATCCACAATGAAACTAAGCGGTATTTACCTGGCTGGCCCGAGGTGAACACCCCGAATAAGATCAACGAGTTCATTTTGGATGTGAACCCTCCAATCATCCTGTTATATGGGCCGAATCATCGGGGTTCGAGACCCATACAAGTTGTTTTTTGCTCTCTATAACGGTTGTACCTTGCGTCCTCTTGCCTTTTTAAGACGTGTAAACGTCTCTAAAACCACTTCGTTACGCTCCGCCGTTGCAACTCCATAATTATTGGGATCTGCAACAGGTCTGATCTCGTTTAAAGCTGCTCCAGATTACGAACAATCGATGTGCGAACTCTCTCACCCATCTATAGTTGACCTGCGACTTCACCACGTCCGGTAAATATATCGGAACTATATTTTAACCCTGTATCTCATTCATCATCTCACTTCTTGCTGCTTCATACGTTGGGCACTTCCGCAGTACATGATGGACGTCCTTCTCCTCAGCCGAGGCTGCGCGGACACAGTCCTTCCTAACTTCCTAGCCTTGGTGGAGTCGCGGTAAAAGAAGTGTGTCGAATTAGGATTTGCCGCTCCGCCTATCCTCAGCGGCCGTATAATGGTTAATAGCGGAGTCGAGGACTAGGTGCGCAGCAGGGATAGAGTTTTTTGTCTTGACTCCGAAGGCCCGTGGGTGACGGATTCGGCGTGCTGTTGCCTTTCAAACCTGTGCATAGTAATGTTTGCATGCTACTATTTGGCAGCAGAAATAAGCACTGCGGTAGTATCTATCTAGATGGTCTCTGGCAACAGAGACATATTACCATTTCCTCTGAGCTGGGGTACGACTGAAGCGTGCCTGTGGCTCGGCCGTATAGCGTGGGAGGAGAAATATTTCGGTGTTCGCGTAGAGCCCGCTAGATGGCGCTAAGAGGGGGTATGAAACACGGTGTCGTTTGCTGACGGCAATGTACTGACTATGTGCATAAGATTGTGTTAATAAGTCGTAATAACGGGTAACCCTTCGATCTGAAGTGTATTTTTTAATGTACTCCAAACGACATTAATTAGTTAGAGCAATACGGTGTTCAGCATTCTAGTCGGTATAATTTGCCTTTGCCACCGTGAAGGTAGGTATAAGAAATGATTTCCCCCGCCATGAAACAAAAAAAAAAGCGGTCGGCAGAGCAGGCACAACACGCAGAGCTAATTAGAGCTAAGCTGTCGTAAATTAACATTAGTGATAACTAATGAAACAGTTTCGGATTGGATGGATCACGATGATCCACCATCAAGATCCGTGTGTGAGCGGCGACAACTGGACAATCTGAAGTAACGGTCTAGTGGGACGACTGTGCGGGTGCATGCAACCCTACGTATGTGTCAGTGCGCTTATAGGTTATGTATGGATATGTATGGACAGAGTTCGTGTGCAGTTCGCGTGCAGATTGCGCGCAGTTCGTGTGCAGTTCGCAGGCTTTTCGGGGGCGGCTGCTCGGACCTCTGCGATTGTGCCTAACACTCGCTCTGGCATTGGCCTATTGAAGTGGCGTTATCGTAGAGATGCAGGCGTCAAGGTCAGCGATTGCGGCCGCCTTTCGTCAGTCACCGGGTAGTCTACAAACAAACGGCCGCAGCACGGCGCCGTGGCGGGTAAGGCTCCGGGGCGCAACATACGCATCGCGCCGCAGGTGCCCACCTGCAGCAGAGGGTGGCGGCGCGCGCGTCAGCACCCTTAGCAGGACGGGGGACGAGGGATGGGCGGGGCTGGTGCAAACTTCGCCGTTTCCTACGCAAGAGAAATGATAAATTCCGTCTGAAATTTGCTGCAATTTCACGTCGACTTTACGCGGCCACATCCGCCTTACACTAATACTTTAAAAGAACGCATTCATATTTGAAATAGTCTTAAAAATTTGAGATGACGCCGATGCGGAGATTCGCTCCAATTATCATAGAATCGAGCAAATGCTGATCTAAATCCTCGTTTGTCGAACTCCATCAGTGGTCTACTGATGTAAGATACAAAATGCTCATTGGCAAACTAACAGTATAATGTAATGTCGCCGTGGATCTCGCGTATATGTAATATGATTTCAATTAGGCACAATTCGTGTGTAATGTTGGTGCTGGTGCTGGTGGAATGGGGAGTACCGGGAGGGGGTGGGGAGGAGGACGTCGCGTGGCGGCCCGGCTATCTCTGGGCAGGCCACCGTATCGGCCGCCTATCTGTGTAGTAGTGTACAACAATCTTAGATTATGTTTATCGTATCGACGAGACGGACTGTATCGGCTGTGCACCGCTGGCTATACGGCATGGCCGCTCCGCTGCTCGCCCGCTCGGCCGCTCGGCCATACTCGCTTCAGCCAGCGGCGGGTGGGCCCGGTGCAGTACCGACGCGAGTTGCAGTGAATTTGTTTATCGATTTGTAGAGTCCGGCAGTGGGGGGACGCGCTCGGACGACAGCGAGGGCGACGAGACGACCGCGATGGAGGACGAACTGTCGCTGGTGGACGAAGGGGCGCCGGCGCGCGCGCTCGCCGCACTGAACGCGCTGCGCAAGGCGCGCCAGCATTACGACGTGATGTTGGCGGGCGGCGCGGCGGGCGAGGAGGTGGCCGCGCATCGCGCCGTGCTTGCGGCCGCTTCGCCGCGCCTGCTTGCCGCGCTGCCGGCCGCGCTGCCACTGGAGCCGGCCGCCGCGCCCGCCCTGCGGCTGCCCGACGTGGACGCGGAGGCGTTGCGCGAGCTGGTCGAGTACGCGTACACGGGCCGGCTGCGCGTGCGCGACGCGGCGTGCGCGCGTCGGCTGTACCGTGCGGCGGCGAGCCTGCGCGTGGAGGCTGCGCGCGCGCACCTCGCCGAGCGGCTCGTGCGCCGCGCTGCGCCGCAGGACGCGCTCTCGGTGCGCGCGCTGCCCGACCTGCGGCGCCACCACCGCGCCGCGCTGGACGCGTACATCGCGCAACATGTCAGTATCATCACCTCGTTACCATATCATTACACCGACGCGGCCGCGAGTCTTTATCGTTCGCCGACGTAGCTACTTCGTCTTTACGGTAAATCGACAGTTAGTGATTAACGACCAAGTGAATAATCTTGACTCCATGGTAGTGTACGTGGGTTAATTACTAAGTAATTTTTTGTTAAAGTAAAATTAATAAAACCAACTGAAACAAGTTTACTTATAACTTATGAGAAATTGGAAATAGAAACAGTATCACTTGTATTGGTGATTTTTTTTTTTTTAAGGTGATGTTCTCGCTGCAGTTTTATTGACAACTATAGCGGCTTCATCGGACTCAGGGCTCGCGGATCCGGTATCCGCGAGCTAAACTAAATAAATTGATATATACACATATATGTAGATAAAGTAGTGTGTATGAGGGGGAGGAGAAAGATGAGAATGTATTGGTGAATCCTTTGATTCTGAAAGTATCTCGCTGGCCTAATGGTTAGAGCGTGCGGCTTTCATTCCGAAGGTCGCGCGTTCGAATCTCGGCGTGTACCCATGACTTCAATATTTAAGTTATGTACATTTGTGAACTTTAGTTAGAACAGCGAGATACAAACGGTGAAGGAAAATATCGTGAGGAAAACCCGCACACTGAAATCATCTTTGTGTGTGCGTGTGGTTGTCCCAGTAAAAGTGGCAATAGGCTCGCCCCCTGTTACATGGGACCTAATCTGACATCTGGCGAAATGTGGGTGTTTAGTCACCTCTGCCTACCCCTACTGGGAAAAAGGCGTGAAAATATAAAAAAAAATTGATTCTGAACATTAGTGCAGTGCGCCAGAGGCGCCGATGGCGATGGTGATGCCGATGGCGGCAGCTCCCGTCCGCCGCCTGCCGGGTGCTGCCGCCATCGCTAGAAAAATACGCTATTGAAATGACATATCTTTTTTATGGTGAAAATTTCGTTTGTTTTGTTATAAAACTTACAGCTCCGTTTAACGAATAAAAGTAAATCTCATACTTTTTGTACGTTTATTCATCACTATGTACATGTGTATTGTTACCATGTGTAAGTGTCCATGTATTTGTATATAAATACAATATATATATTTGTTGTGTTCATGTAGATGAAATCTGTTTCCAGTTCGACGAGATATGCGCGTGCGGCGCGCTGGCCCCGCTGCCGCTGGTGCGCATCGAGATGCTGCGCGAGACGAGCGCGGAGCGGGGCGAGGAGCCGCCCGCCGCCGTCGCGCACGCGGCGCTCGCGTGGCTGCGCGGCCAGCTCGCTGCCGGCTCGCTGGTCGGTGCTTAGATTATTCACTTGTTCATTATGTCACATTAATAAACCGGAGATGTTGCATCAGCAATGTGATCGTTTGTTCTTACAACTTAAACCTCCAGAATTTTCTTGTAACTACCATTTAATTTTCCAATTGAAGCTTCATGGAGTCACGTGTGTCCTGTTATCCTGGCAGCAGTATGCAATCTGGATGTAAAAAACGGCTTACTTTGATGTGTTTAAAGTACATCCCTCTTCTCCAAACTAGTATTCAGATAATTTAGGAGTTGAGCTAGGCGGTTATATAAGGCTTATTTCATTGCGCAGCTAGAGGAGTTGTGTTCACGCACGCACCTGCTGTTCGTGGACGCAGGCGGCGCGCTGCGCGACTGCGGCGAGCTGCCCGCGAGCTGCGGCGACGCGCCCGAGCTGCACGAGTACCGGCGTGAGGCGGCCGAGCGCGAGCGCGAGCGCGGGGCGCGTCGGCGGGCCGGCGAGCGCGACCGCGACCGCGATCGCACCGAGCGCACCACCGAGCGCACCACTGACCGCACCGAGCGCGCCGAGCTCTCGCCGGAGGAGCGCGCTGAGCTCTCGCCGGAGGAGCGCGACGCGGGGGACACGGGTGTGCTGGCGGCGCGCGTGGCGCCGGGCGCGGGCGTGACGCGCGCGCTATTCGTTGTGCGCGGGCAGCTGGCGGCGGCGCGCGTCGCGTGGCGCACGGGCAGCGGCAGCGGAGCGGCGCGCGGAGGCCGGCTCGGCGGCGCCGCAGAGCCCGGGGATGCGCCGCGCCTCGCGCCGATGTCGGTGCCCCGTTGTGCGCTGGGCGCCGCGGCGTTGGGCGGCCGCCTCCTGGTGTGCGGCGGCTACGACCGGGCGCGCGTGCTGCGCTGCGCCGAAGCTTACGATCCGGACACCAATACTTGGAGTCCACTGCCAGACATGCGCAGCGCACGTGCACGTTTCCCTATCGCCGTTTTGGGCGGTGTAGTGTATGCGTTGGGTGGTAGCGACGGGCATGCGGAACTGGAGTCGGTGGATGCGCTGGAGGGAGGCGCTTGGGCGGCGCGTGCACGTCTCCCGCTGGCGTGCTCCCACGCCGCCGCTGCCGCTGACGAGCAGCGCGGTGTGTTGTATGTGGCAGGAGGCTGGGCGGCAGGCCGCAGCCTTCGCCAGGTGTACTGCTACTCTCCGCAGACAAACACCTGGACTGAAGCACCTTCCCTCATAACAGGTGTGCATGTGGTCTTACACAGCCTCACATTGAGTGTATTTTTGTACGGTGAGGTCCGTTTTCTTTTATTAGTGTGCCTTAAGTGACGAATCGTCCAAGCCCGCCTTCTATACAATGTAGACCCCCACACGAATTTTCACCTAGTGAAGGGGCTGCTCGGGATGTGTGCCGCAAAGTGTCGGTACCGTCTTTCCCTCTTCCCTATCCCTAGCGGTCGAATTACCATTGGTGGTAAAGTTGTGGTTATAGTCTCTTGATTTTTAATATCTGCGACAGATCAGATGCAAGAATTTATTGCAAAAGAACAAAAAAAAATCCTCATTTTGTGTTGGCAACATTCTATTAAAGTTAATGTCGCTTAGGTTTTTTTCTTGCGTAAACGAACTATATTTTGTTACTTTGTTGTCTAAATAAATTCATAACTAAAAATATCAATAACCGTAATAAATGTACAGGGCGGTCGCAGTGCGCAGGCGTGGTGTGGGAGGGCACGGCGTGGGTTTTGGGCGGGTGCGACGCGTGGCACTGCCTGGCCAGCACGGAGCGGTTGGGCGCAGGCGGCTGGGCGGCGGGCCCGCCGCTGCCCACCGCGCGCCGTTCGGTGGGCGGCGCGGTGTGGCGCGGCCGGCTGCTGGCGGCGGGCGGTTCCTCGGGCGGGGCCTCCCTGCGGCGCACCGCGTGGCTCGCGCGCGACGCGCTCGCCTGGCAAGAGGTAGCGTTCTCCTCTACAAAGTCGACAGAGCAAGGCAGATAGTGTTCACCAAGTGACGTCTGTGAGTGTTGCTCCCGCCGACTACAGCGTGGCGCAGGTTATAACGATTTACAGCAACATGCGCGCACGGCGCACACGGCGTACGTACTGCTCGGCGACATTTATTTACCAAAAAAGAAAATCATACATCAAGAGTCATCTACAGATGGCACCCACATTAGGCGCACGCCTATCGTGTCCTTATTAAGTTTTACAATATTTAACTTTATACATAAAGCAAAGTATTTATTTATTGACACATTATTACTTGGGAAACGATATGACCCCTGTGCGCGCAGGGGCCGTCGCTGCGTGAGGCGCGCGCCGCGCCTGCGCTGTGCGTGCTGCGCGACGTGCTGTACGCGGCGGGCGGGTTCAGCGGGCAAGAGTTTTTGGCGAGCGTCGAGTGTCTCTACGAGCCCGACGGGTGCTGGACTTCGCTGTGGGTCGGCCATACGCTCACTGTCGTGTCTGTCGTTAGTACTGGCATTACAATACCATTTCATTTGATCATAACTTGTGTAATAAAATTTTTATTAATGTACTTTGGAAATGGCGCATTTATTGTATATTTGTAATAATAGGTTGGGGAAAAAGAAATCCATTATTTTTATATGAACTTCAGGACTTTACTTAACATGCTTCGGATTGTCCGATTTGGGTCAAATATGCACCGTTTTCTTCTATGATTTGTAGCCATTTTAAAGGTAACTTTATAATGCCTCTCTCGTAGAAGTCCTGGTCTCTATTTGCAAACAACTCTAGTAGCCGATTTTCACAATCTTCCCTAGATGCCAATTTTTTATCACTAAAGAAATTTTGTAATGCAAGAAAAAGATGGTAATCGCTTGGTGCCAAGTCCGGACTGTATGGCGGATACATTAAAACTTCCCAACCAAGCTCCCGAAGTTTCTGGCGAGTCACTGTAGACGTGTGTGGCCTAGCGTTGTCCTGGTGGAACAGGACACCTCTCTTGTTGGCCAATTCTGGCCGTTTCTGGTCAATTGCTATCTTCAAACGGTCCAGTTGTTGAAAGTAGAGATCAGAATTTAGTGCTTGGCCATATGGAAACAACTCATAATAAATAATCCCCTTCCAGTCCCACCAATTGCACAGCAGAATCTTCCTGGCCGTTAGTCCTGGTTTGGCCACCGTTTGAGGTGCTTCACCGCTCTTTGACCATGATCGTTTTCGCACAGGGTTATCGTGTGTGATCCATTTCTCATCTCCAGTCACCATCCGTTTAAGAAATGGGTCTATCTCATTCCGTTTGGCCAAGGCTTCGCAGATGGAAATTCGATCCATCATGTTTTTTTCTGTTAATTGGTGTGGCACCCAAACATCGAGCTTCTTTTTGAATCCAGCTTTGTGTAAATGGTTTAAAACTGTTTTGTGGTCCATTTTTAGCTCCTGGGCGATGTTACGACTGCTAACATGCCGGTCAACTTCGATCATTTCTCCGATTTTATCGACATTTTCGGCGACCGGCCTGCCTGTGCGAGGTGCATCTTTAACATCAAAAATTCCTGAACGGAATCTATGAAACCAAAACTGCACATAATTGGCTGTTACAGTATCGGGTCCATAAACACCATTCACAATTTTAGCCGCCTGGCTTGCATTTTCGCCTTTGTCAAAGAAAAACTGTAAAATGTACCGAATTTTCTCTTTGTTCACTTCCATTTTTAACACCCTGTAACTCACAATTGAATGCACCAAACAAAAAACAGCAAAAGAATTTTTTTACTGCGAAATGTCACCTTTCCAACGAGCATAAATCTGAAACTGTTTGATCGATACTTTACGAGAAATTTATCACTACAGCCATCTACCGAAAAAATAATGGATTTCTTTTTCCCCAACCTAATATATATGTATAAAGATTCAATTAAAACGAAAAGTAAAATTTCGTTTATTCCTTATATTGTAAGACTTTATACTAAAATTTAAGTGTTATTTA
The DNA here is from genome assembly GCA_029032895.1 of Troides oblongomaculatus. Lineage (NCBI taxonomy): Eukaryota > Metazoa > Arthropoda > Insecta > Lepidoptera > Papilionidae > Troides > Troides oblongomaculatus. The sequence continues at coordinate 53,828 of JARDWC010000426.1, read as the reverse complement.
GGTCTTAAATAGTTTGGACTGTTTAAGGTTGTATCAAATAACGCTCTTAATGTTTGTTTTTATTTCAGAGTAACTCTGATATCGATGGCGCGCACGGCGCTGCGCTTAATGGTGAGCGGGAATGTAGCGAGCAGTGCACAGAGGAAAGGCAGGCGAGCGAGCGGGACAGCAAGTGTAACGCCGAACATGATCCGACGCCCTTCCGCAAGAAACTTGGAACGGAGCGCGACGACGCATGCGCGAGCGGGACTAGTGAAGCGTTCCCCACCGCGCAGTAGAGCGGAAAGCACAAGCGCAGCGGCGGCGGGTCGGAGGCAAGCTGTTGGAAGGCTATCCGTGCCATGGCACTCACTTGTCTTCTGGCACCCCATGAGAGCACTTATCCTCCCCACGCGCGTGCACATGGGTCGCTGCGAAGGCGGACACGTGCAGTGCGTGACCTTCATACCGGGCCACGTTACGAGCGCGTCACGAGCAACGCAACTCGTCGTCATTGCTAATTAGCTGCTCCTATATATATATATATATATATATATATATATATGTATCGGTCGTTGTGCCGTGGCGTACAATGCGCGCGTGTGTGCGCGAACTTCCTGATGTCTTTATATGCATTTTTACATAATGTTTTTACTGTAGGAACAACATTATCGCTTTGTGCTGCGGGCTAGCGATCGCCGCGTCGCCTTGCTGCGCCATCCATTCCAACGCGTTTCTACTTCTGTACTCTTATCGCGCGTCCGGGCACCGCCAGCCCGCCAGCCCGCTCGCCAGCCCGCCAGCCCGCCAGCCCGCCTGCGCGTGCGCGTGCGGTGCATCTGTAAGTCAGAGGTGACGTTGGGATTCCATCGTTAGGGATCGCAGCCCGGTACTCTGTGCTGGTGTGCGGGCAGGCCACGCTCGTCACTTCGCCGTCGTGTCTGTTTATTGGCCGTTTATGGGGTTACTTACGGAATGGCGAGCGGACGCCGTCAGTCGCGCCCCGCCCTGCGCCGCGCACACCCGGGCGCACCCCAGCAGCGGGCGCTACGTTAGATTAAGGTTTAGTTTTTAGTTCATGTGTAATTAGTTGTAGCGAATGTTGGCAATTTGTTTTTGTTTTTGCAAACGTCCATTTTATCATTGAAGCGGGGGAGCGCGGCGCCCTCTGCGCCCTCACAAATTATACGTAGAAGAGTTAAAACTGATATTAATAGGATATTTTTTTAAAAAATGGATAGGTTGAATCAGTTGAGGAGCAAAGCGGGTGGGCCGGCAGAGACCACTCTTTAGATACGAACTCTGCGCCAAGTGATGCATATTTAACGGTAACAGTTCCAAGTACTTTTCTCTGTTGGAAGACGAATCCAATTTTAATATTTCCAAAAATGCTACTATCAATATTTTTCAATAAAAGTTAAAGTGCGATAAAAGCAATTAAAAACGAATACCAACTAAAGATTCAAAAACTGCAATGATGTTCAAAGTATACCGATAAAATGCGTAAGCGCCGCTGTTATACCTGGCGTTTAGTACCTTCTTTCCGCGAGCTCGTCGACAAACAGCTGATATTACGTTCCGCACGGCGGTAACTGTATGTACACATATTGTTAAGAACCCTCTCTTGTTGCATTTTGACAGCCCTGTTTACTCAACTCGTATTAACAGGATATTGTAACATAAATGTTAAACATTGAACGGGTTTCCGGCAACGGACAGTGAATATTGTTACTATATCCGGGATAATCGCAATTTCAAATTATAAAACCCAACTATAATAATTTTTTTTTACTATTTTCACAGTCAACATCTGCCAATGTTTAAGGTGAACGCGGCCCGCCCGCACCGGGCCGGTTCGCAGCACGTACACTAAAAATTGCGCTTGGAGATTGCCACTCACGCGTCGCCAGTGTTGCCATTCAAATTATAATGATATGAATTATAATAATATGTAAATATATGAGACCTACACGTCTCGGATCCCTTGGACGCAGATTTCACCGGGCGGCCGTGCTGGAATCCGGTTCCGGAGGTCTCGCAAACAGTATTATTGTTATTTAATTGGCGCACGCACAGGCCATACGAACAAGTGCAAGTGCTGCAAGTCACCGCTGTTCCTTACAAGCCGAGCACACGTATTAATTGAGTAAATCTATTAAGGTTTATTATTGAAATAGTGTAAGCTCTTGCAAAGGGAGGGCGCGCGGGTGTGGGGGCGGGGACGGGGCCGGGGCCGAACAAATGTTATTTTAAAAGACATTAATTTTAAGGGATGCCGGACGCGGTCGATGTCTTGTTTACTTTGTTTAATTAATAAATTGCATTTAAACTGTGACGATCTTTTATTTCGGGCGACACGGTACCGGCTGAGCGGACGGACGCTCGGGCGAGCGCTTGCTTTGTTGTACCTTTTTCAGGAAATAAAATTTTCTATTGAACATATAATGTCTTCTCAGTGCAATCGTCAGTAAATGGTTTCCCGATCGTCCCGGTCGCAATCAACTAAAGCAACGACTAGGACCACCAGTGCGCCGCTACTCCATTTCAACATTGGTCCTTCGAATCGGATTAGTATAGTCGCGAAGTGTGATCGGTGAAAGTGAAGAGTGGCCATTAGTGTTTAGTGTAAGTGGAAATAATCAGCGTGCGTGTCCATGTGGGTGTTCCAATGGATTCTGATTCTGCAGTGTTGGACTGGTAACCAGGTGATGAGTAATAAATAATTAAGGAAGCAGTAGTGTGACCTTGAAACAGCTAAATTTACAAAAGTGGATTTTCAACTAAAAATAATTTCAACTACCCGGACTTGGAGAAAAATCCTTGGAATATGTATATGTATATATATAAAAGATCGTCACAGTATATATATATATATATATATATATCATATTTGTAATATTAAAAAAGAAAAATATCTTGGATTCTTTTGTTTTTTTTTGTAACGTGCTCTCGGAAATGGAGAAAAGCGAAGTGCGAACCGTTATTAAATAGCTCTGTTTAAAAATATTAACGACGCAAGAGATTCATTGCGACTTGGAGGCAACGTTAGGAGAGTGCTCCGTCGTATTCCACTGTCACTGTCGCAAGGTGAGCTCAATTTCGTGTGGAGAGAACGAGCACGGAAGACGAACATCGTTGCCGTCGTCACCACGTCCATTGAAACCAGTCACCCAAGAACATGTTGCGAAAGTGCAGAAAATTGTACGAGTTACCATCCGATAAGTATCACATGGTAACGGATGGTTACTAGTAATTCAAGAAACGGGCATTTCATATGGAAGTATTCAATCCATATTGAAACAATCTTTGAATATGAGAAAAGTCTCCGCAAGATGGCGAGGTGCCAAGAATATTAACAGACAATCAGAAACAAAATCGACTTTACATTTCGAAGGACAAGATTCAAGAAGATTCTAAAAACTTTTTGTTTCGTTTCGTAACAATGGACGAAACATGGCTTCGTCATTTTGATCCCGAAACAAAACTGTAATATTCGCAATGGAAACGGAAACGGCCATCATTACCGACCCCGAAGAAGTTTCGTGCCGTGACATCGGCTGGCAAGGTTATGGCCTCAATATTGGGGGACTCGGAAGGGATATTGATGATGATTACCTGGAGCGTGGAGCCACGATTACAAGCCAATATTATGCAGCTTTAATTCCCGAGTTGAGGAATGCCATCAAAGAGAAAAGGAGAGGGAAACTTCGAAGGTGCTGTTTCATCACGACAACGCACCCGCGCACAGGTCGGCAGTTGTGATGGCTGCCATTCAGCGAGCTGCCTTGCCACCCCCCTTATTCAACAAATCTTGCACCTCGCAATTTTTATCTGTTCTCCAAACTGAAAAAATACTTAAGGGGAAACAGGTATGAAGACGATAAGTAGGTGATGGATGCCGTGGAGAGCTTTTTGCAGGACCAAGACAAAAAATATTTTTTAGAAAGGGATAGAAGCCTTGGAAAAGCGCTGAACTCGGTGTGTAGAGAAACTGGGAGACTATGTAGACAAATAAATTATTAAGTTATCAATAGTCATTATAATTTACCTCATTCTTACTACTTTTAGATCCATCGTAAAACTTATTGAAAAATCATACTTTGATCTCGAGAAAACTCCGAAAACAAGATTAAGTAAAAGATTGTTAACTATCACGCAACGTTAATTAAAGAAGAAAGCGCAAAAAAAAACTGATTATACAGTTCAGGATCCATATTCGGAGGCAGAAGAAGCGCACGTTGTAGCCTAATGTGAAATGTTAGAGACACTTGTGAGAATCCGGCGCGCTGCACAATCCGTACGACACGAGCTGCTGCTGCGACCAGGTTGCAGCAGTGAACAGCTAGGGACCATGTTACAAGAACATTTATTATTAATAGGAAACGACATTCGCGATCGGCTTGCGGTGCATCGCATGTTGCATGTGCTTTGCAGTGCAACATTACTTCTACACTCAAATGGGAAAAACATATTAATAATGATATCAGGGTTGACATGTTAGTTTTAGTCAGGGATGACAACCATCCACACCTGCCACGTTGTCATGAGTAAGCACATCACGCACTTTCAGGTGAACGTTCCGCTCGTTTCGTCGTTTAATTGTATTAAAGAAAAAAAACACATAACAGCGGGTCCGCCGTACACTCGCGGTTTGAATGTTTATCGCAACTGTTTACGTTTCACATAAACCCGAACCGGAAGGCGGCGCGCGGGGAGCGGTGTGTAGCTTTTAATATTACAATTGAATGAAACGAACTGCTCTGGGCCTCCAATTTGTAGTAAGTTATTAATGAGTAAAGTCTCCTGAAATCCTTTCGGGCGGCGAGCGGCGGGCGGCGGGCGGAGTGCTCCGGCTGCGGCTGCGGCTGCGGCGGCGGCGGCGGCGGCGGCGGCACTCGCGCGGCGACTCTGTCAGCGGTGAGTCGCTTCACTGTACGTATTTAAATTATATCTCTCTAGTTCATATCCAAACGTAAATACACAGTTCTTTTTAATTTCCGTGCATAAAGTTCATCGGATATCCACGATCTGTAGTGTCTCTGATTTTGAAATCATTTCTTGTTCAAAGAGCGAGACCGCCGGCGGTGTTCTCGTCATGTTTAGTAATAAAATATATCCACTCGCTCGGTACAACTCCTCAGTTTTAAAATTTGTTTCAAATACAACTCGTACGCCACCAGGTCGCAGCGCGCCTTACCATTTATCAGTAACACGAATCAGCAGGATTTGTTTTTGAAAAGTAATTTTATCTCTCTACGTTACTTGTTGCCTATGTTGCGGGTCCCTACACCATTAGGTGAGGGGAAGTTGCGAGTGTCGGCAGCCCGGAGTACGCGGACGTGTACCCGACGTACCCACACGAAGAACAGTCTTCTGAACATGGAAAGACTCGTTTTCAATGATTGTGTGACGAGCGCATTCCCTGGCTCGGCTCCGCCCAGTGCGCGCGGTCTCGGCTGCGCGGCCCGCCGCAGACCTGGGCCGCAGCCCTGGGCCGCTGCCCGCTTGCACCCAACGGCTGAACTGAAAGGAATCTTAGTGTTCAATCAGTTCACCTGTCAACCACAAGAGTGTTTTAGTTACAACTCGGCAACGCGCCACCAGAAGTTCGTACGACGCGGACATGGGATATAGGAATAGCATTAATGTATGTATTGACGACTTGAAACGCTTCCCTTCCCCACAGCTCATAATCGCCGTTGAATGCATTTTATTTAATTTTTTCGTCTGTTTGTTATTTATTATTATTTCTTGAGTGTGTGCAGTGTGCGTCTGTGTGTGTTGTCTATTTAAGTTGCACCAGTAAACGTTTCATTTCTCGCTGAAGGCATTCGCTCGTTGATCTGCAAGGGCTGCGGCGCCCGCGCCCCTATTCATTTACAAAAAACGCGTTAATATTTATTTTATCTTTAATAAGAAGAAACAAAACTTGTAAACGTGTCGAGCGATTTCACAAATACATTAAGGAAACGGTTAAAGTTTCATTAAAACTATGAAAGGTGTGAAAGCTCGCGATCGCAATATTTGCGGCGGTCCAAGCTAATCTGTACAAAGAGCGTGTATTTTTATATTTGACACAATCCTCCATTCCGCATTGTATGGTGTCAACGAGTCCGTTCAGCCCCAGGCCCCAGAGGCTCGCCAGCCGCGCTCGGTGGCCGGAACACGGCGCCAGCGACGGCGTCACCGCGGCGGCGCTCTGACCGGAAGCACCCTGCACAATCCGTGGACGCCGCTGAATGTTACCCAACTACTGGAAAACAATTAGTTTAAATTTTTCCACATCTAGTAATGATGTTTACACGGCGGACGCACTTGCTGCAGAGCTTCACGAGCTGCACGAGATGCACGACCACTACTACACTACAATGACTCGTTGGTTTTTTTTTTTTGTTGACAACAAACTAATTCTTGACCTCTGTTCCACACGATATCTGGTGGCAATGCAAAAGCACTCGCAACCGACGAGCGTGCTTGAACACGCTAAATAATTGTATGTATATATAAATTGTATGTATATATATATATATATATATATACATACATATATATATAGCGCCGCCTGTTGTTTAAGCTGATATTTCCTTTTACTATCAAAATTACGGTTAATTTGGAGCTGATTTCAAGTGGCGTTTAGTAAAACAAGATAAGGTATCAGTGACGTCACCGCGCCCAGCCCCGCGCCGCGCCGCGCCGCACCGCACCGCACCGCACCGCACCGCACCGCACCGCACCGCGCCCGCCCTGTGACAGGAAACGAAACGGAGCGAGGGTGAGGAGCCGGTGTGAACAGACGAGACGTGCGCCCAAGCGGATAGATCACTAGCCCTATTAATGAAGACGTTACAGTCGCGATACGGTTACATTACAGTCGCGATACGGTTGCATTACAATTACGTTATAGTCGAGATACGGTCGCGTTATAGTCGAGATACGGTCGCGTTACAGTCGCGTTATAGTCGAGATACGGTTTTGTTACAGTCGCGTTATAGTCGAGATACAGTCGCGTTATAGTCGAGCTACGGTCGCGTTATAGTCGAGATACGGTTGCGTTACAGTCGCGTTATAGTCGCGATACGGTTGCATTACAGTCGCGATACGGTTGCATTACAATTACGTTATAGTCGAGATACGGTCGCGTTATAGTCGAGATACGGTCGCGTTACAGTCGCGTTATAGTCGAGATACGGTTTCGTTACAGTCGCGTTATAGTCGAGATACAGTCGCGTTATAGTCGAGCTACGGTCGCGTTATAGTCGAGATACGGTTGCGTTACAGTCGCGTTATAGTCGCGATACGATTGCATTACAGTCGCGTTACAGTTGTGATTCCGTTGCATTACAGTTGCGTTATAGTCGAGATACGGTCGCGTTATAGTCGAGATACGATTGCGTTACAGTCGCGTTATAGTCGAGATACGGTTGCGTTACAGTCGCGATACGGTTGCATTATAGTTGCGTTACAGTCGCGAAACGAAGCGACACGGCGCAACGTCGGCCCGGACGCGCAGCAGATAACCGCGCGTGCCGCACGTGAACGCAGAGGAGCTCTCTGCTCTGCTCTTCTTACTTTGTTGCGATTTCCTTTGTCTCGTTTAACTTCATAAACAAGATGGCGAGTTCGTTGAGAAAGGGACAAAGGGATGACACAACGCGCCTACGTCGTCACCAGCCGGGGGCTGCGGCGAGGTGTCGCCGGGGCGCGGGACCTCGCCCCGCACGACCGACGGCGGCCACCTCTTAATTAATGGGAAACCTGATACTTTGTTGGGTCGCAGGCGAGCTGCCTAACGGAACTAGTCGATAAGTCGCCACCAGATCGGCGGCGGCGGCGGCGGCGGCGGCTCGCTTGTCCACGCCCGAGATGTGACTACAGGCGGTGCGCTCGCTTTGCTTCAGGTCGCGGGCCCGGCGGCGCGCCCTTCGGAACAAGCGATGTCATTAAATATCAAATTAATTGTATTGATGGCGATCATATTTGTGGACATCGCTCTTTGCACCGAAACAAATGAAGGTCCGGATGAAAATGTCCTCCAGCTCTTCAAGATATTAAAGCAGGACAGGGATAAGTTCAAGGCGAGGTACCGCAGAGAGACGCGCGACGCGGGCGGCGGGCAGCGCGGCGCGCCGGCGCCTGCGCCGTGCGTGGGTGCGCCGGAGTTCTGCAACTTGACCGAGGAGGAGTACGTGAGCATGCTGGACGCGTACATCTACCCGCAGCCGTACGAATGGGCGCTGATCGCGACTCATGGCGCCGTGTTCGCGGCCGGCCTGCTGGGTAACGCGCTGGTGTGCATCGCCGTCTACAGGAATCACACAATGCGCACTGTGACCAACTACTTCCTAGTGAACCTGGCGGTGGCCGACTTCCTGGTGATTCTATTCTGCCTGCCGCCGACTGTCCTTTGGGACGTAACTGAAACCTGGTTCCTGGGAGACGCGCTCTGCAAAATACTGCTGTACTTTCAGGTGAGCCGAGCTTTTGTTTTAACTGTAACCGCGTCGCGCGGCGGTGACGCGGCACGCGCACGCGCACGCGCACCCGCACCATGTGTGTTTACATCATCTGCGATGCAATGATACGTGCGAGGGTCGTAAAGCGGCATCTTGTCAATCGGAGCTCGTTAATCAGTCCAGTGCAGCATGATGACCGCGCGCGCGTCGGCGATGTTCAATTAACGTAAATACAGGCGCCACGTACACATGTTTATTACATATATGTGTATGTGCGTGTGTGTGTGTGTGTGTATGTGGTGTGCTGTGCCGCCGGCGTGGTGAGGCAGTCGGTGTCGGTGACGGTGTCGGTGCTGACGCTGACCTTCATCTCGCTGGACCGCTGGCACGCGATCTGTTTCCCGCTCGAGTTCAACTCCACCACCGGGCGCGCCAACACCGCCATACTCGTCATCTGGACGGTGTCGCTGCTGTTCAGTAAGTAACAAGCTTTCGATTCTCCTCGGTTCAGTCGCGGGCAACAAGCGCACGCGCTGCCAATGTTAGACTTTAACTAAACAACGCTGCCCTAGGGCGGGCAAGAGGAGCCAGGGGCTGTGGTGGTTGTGGTGGGTGGTGGTGGCTTGCGGAGATGTTATAACTCGCCTCCGCCCACTGGTTATGTAACTATTCATTTATCCAAGAAATCATCAGCTGATAGAAGTCTCCCGTCGGCACACGAGAGGGTAGAATGTTCACTCGGCGCCACATCGCCCGGCTGCGTCCGTTCCGACACTCCAGGTGCCGGTCTCCGCTAATGTTACCGCTACACTATCATTTGTTTTGTGTCCAATTCTCCCTATCTTGTATATAACATTGTCGTTATCGGTTCCGCCCGTCTCGAGGCATTCAGAGACACTGGCACCGTCGCACCGTCGCACCGTCGCACAGTCGCACAGTCGCACTTGACCATTAGCTACGACTGCTGTTCTCATGCGAGACATACATATTACTCATATACACGAGCAATATGTATCATCATCCTCAGCCCGCGGCGCTCCACAGCTGGACATGGGCCTGTCCCACGGAAGATCACTTAGCCAGCTTACGATTGTACGCATGCAGCCGGCTGCAGCCGTTCCGCGGGCCCCGCGTGCCGCTCGTGCCGCTCGTGCCACGTCTGCCTATATACATACGACAATGTCATCAACAGCTGGAACAGCGAATTACTTCCCGCGTGCACGGGACACGGCACACGGGACACGGACTTGTGAACAGAATTTTGACGCCGCCTCCGTTTTATTTCCGGTAATGGGAAATGATCGCCGGAAGTCAAATGCAAAGTAACACAGCGCGCCCCCGAGGCGTTATTTAATTATTGCGGAGCATTAACTTATTCAATAATTCGTTTAGCAATGTCTAAAGCGACTTCCGTTTCCACGACACATTTGGTCCGTAGTACAGTCCGTATACCTTAAGTGACGCCTGAGGGTGGATGTTATCGACATCCCGTTGACTTTACTTTTATTAAAAACACCTGATGCGGAAGTATTGTATTTACGGATTTTACTAAATGGGATTCTTCATCAGAAAATCAGTAAAACGTGTGGAATCTGATGTTTCCGCGGCAGTTCTGGCAGACTTCCGTTCCGTTGTCCCATTAACTCCTCACACCGGGTCGGTTCGGAGTGCAGGAACTTCACCGGAGACGGATTCAAGTAGACGTCTATTTCCGCCACCGAGCGATAGTGTACGTATTGTTCCGTGTTGCAATCACTTGGGTTGGTGCTGCCGAGAGATGGTTCTGCTCGGTTCCGGCGGCTGCGGCGGCTGCGGAGACTGCGGAGACTGCGGCTGCACAAGCGCGACGGTTATGATACACAAAAAAAAAATATTTCGAGGTTCTTACGTTATGTTCTAGACAAAAACTTTTACCTTCGCCACAGAGTTTTATTTTGCTGATAGTGAGACGTGGACACAAGCAAAACGCTCATGCTTCATGGCGACATGCGGTGGTGTGCGGTGGTGGACGGTGGTGCCGACGCTGCCGGTGGGCGCGCCTGCCAACTATTTATCGTTCTGTTCCCGGAGTTGCGCTTTCACATAAAAATCTTATCACGCCGCCAGATACTCCAGAGCTGGTGGTTCTCACAACTGTAAAGACGGTGCCGCTGCGCTTCGGGCTAGAATACCTGGTGCAATGCATGGCGACCTGGTCCTCCACGAGCGACCTCGTCTGGCACATCATCAAGGTGCTCTTTATTTACACGTAAGTGAACGTGTAAGTGGTGGCTTTGATATCGCTAATAGATGTGGTATGCAACCGCAGTCTGCACACCGTTATTTTATCGCTGATCCCGTTACTGTAGTAACTGCACTAGCCGTAGCGTCCCTCGAGCCGGACCTGACAGTTGACGGGAATCAACGCTGCAGAAATATGTCCTCAAGGGGCCGCTGGTGACGGAAGCCAGTGATTAAATCTACGGAAATCTAATATAGTTTATTTTGATATTCGTGAAACACAATCGTCTGAATTCAGCCGCGACGCTGTTCTCAGGATCCCCTTGCTGATGATGGCGGTCGCGTACCACCAGATAGTGAGGGTCCTGTGGAAGTCAGACAACGTGCCGGGCCAGGCGGGGACCATCAAACCGGCCACCGCCGAATACAGTAAGAAATAATTACATTATTATATATTTTTTTCTCATTTGGTTGTTTGTTTAGAATAATTTTCGAAACATTTGCACTTAAACGAATAGGATCCCCACTAGCTGGAGACCGAAGGCGTGCAGCATGAACTATATATCTGGGAAAGGCTGAGACAGCATAGGGAGTACCAAATTTAGTGACGATGAGATCTTCACTGCGAACTGGGCTTGAAAAGTGGTATAACTTTGATGAAAACAACAAATATCTGGTCGCTACGTATCTTGATCCACGCTTCAAAACAAGTTTCTTAGGTTTTGTTTAAACAATAAGAGCAAGACAAAAAATTCTTCTAGAAGCTCTGAAACTAAGCTGTAATGATGGATTTAGTAGTACCGATGACGAATCTTCTCCACTTCGTAAGAAAAGAAACTTGAATGAAAATGATGTCTTTTGAAGTACAGGACAGTTTCTGGAACTGCTTCGAGGAAGTCGCTATAAATTATATGCGAAATAGGAATGATGAGGAGAACGTGGAGAGGAATACTGTGGCAAATGAGATGGATTTTTATTTGAAATCAGTTCGCCTAGATCGGATAGCTGATCCTCACAAGTGGTGGTCAGCAAACGAAAAACAATATCCAAACCTCTCGAAATTTACTAAAGTTTATCTTTCTTGTCCCGGGTTGGCGCGCGTATAGTGAGAGGTCGTTCGCTTTGTTCGCTTTGTTTGCTTTGTTCGCACGAATGTTGTTGCATCATTTACGACGAAACGCGTAATCGTTTGCTACCATCAAACGCTGAAAAGCTTGTTTTTATCCATCACAACTTACCACTGATGAATTTTACTTATTAAATTTATTTATTATGTGTTTTTTTCATGTTCTGGTATTCGGTGTTCGGTGTTCGGTGTTCGGCCGAATATCGATTACCAAACAAAGTGGCCGAATATGCCGAATACCGAATAGTAGTCGAACATTCGTGGCATGTCTAGTCAGGAGTACTCTCGAGGACAAACTGAAAGATTTTGTTAAATTTGATTTGTGACTCCGACTAAAATCCGCCAGTCCATCGCGTTTTAGATCCTATGTGAATAGAAACAACGTGTAACATGTGTGGTGTGCATGCGCACGCGCCCGTGCTCGTACTCGTGCTCGTGCTCGTGCTCGTGCTCGTGCTCGTGCTCGTGCTCGTGCCGCGGCCCGTGGCGAGCGCACCGCTTACTCATCGTCGGCGGCCACGTCCGGGTCGCCGCGGAGTGTGCGTAACGTTCAAAGAAGGTTTTGTTTGGGATATTTCGAAGTCTCGAGTAAAAATACATCGTAAATAAATTATCACTCGGACGGACGCGGGGGTGCGGCGCGGCGCGGGACGTCGGCGCGAGCGCAAAATTATTGCGACGAGCGGAGCGATAACACAAACAAATGTAGTTATTTGCTCCCGACACAAAACCTGCGCGAGTCCGGGGCTGGCTGCGGCGGGCGAGCGGCCGAGCGGCCGAGCGTCGAGCGGGCGGCCGAGCAAACAGCAGCGTGTAAACAGTATTGTGTCCCGGTTCGAAGGCGTTGTAGTCAATGGAATCTCGGGTATACGAACATTGTCATGTGCTGGAATATCCGCCGCGTGTCCGCGTGGCCGCGCCACGCTAACGCTTCACACCATAGCACGGCTCTCAACACTTGGGCCGCGTAAAAAATTCCATCTCACTGATATGAATAATAGCGCGACGACGTGAAGCAAAACATTGTGCGGCGCGAGTGCGTGCGCGGGCGCAGCGGGCGCAGCGGGCGCGGTGACTCGCCGCGCGAGAATGTGAGCGCGGCATCGCAACTAATCAAACGGAACGCTACTTGCGCAGCGTGTCGGCGCGGATATTCCTAGGGGATGTCCGTTCATCACTTATATCACTTATAATTTAGTTCGGCGCAAGTATATTTTAAATAAAAAAAAAACAATTGTTACTCTCTGAACTTTATCTAATTGCTATAACACAAGGGTTCCTGCGATAAGGAAACCTCTGCAATAACAACACTTACCCGCGCGTTCTCCTCCCCCAATTACCAGCAGCAGCACCAGCAGCGAGTGCGAGTGACGTTAATTGTCAAGAAGCGCCTCCCCCCGGCGGTGGGAGGTGAGTGGTGGCCGTGTGGCCGTGTGGCCGTGTGGCCGGGGTCGCGGCGCGGCTCACGCGTAATGGCGTGAGATGATATCGGGCGAGTGATGTCTTGAGCTGATTGCGCGTCCCGTGTCACTCCAGTGTCACTCCGATTTGGGTGCGACACTAATGGGATCCTGTTGTGCTACAAGTGCCGTGGGCACCAGCGCGCCGCCCTGCCCCGACCCGACCCGACCCGCACCCGTCGCTCACAATTAGCGAGGAATGGACAAAAGACTCCTGCTCATCATGTACACTAGCACGCAGTCGGTGTGCAGTGTACAGCTGCTACGATTTGCCATCTATTCTGTTCGCAGTTCAGCTGCGCTCCCGGCGCAAGGCCGCCAAGATGCTGGTGGCGGTGGTGGTGATGTTCGCGGTGTGCTACTTCCCGGTGCACCTGCTGTCGGTGCTGAGGTGGGGTCTGGTCGATTTCGACACAAGCGCATTTACATTATTAAACCTCGCATCAAAAATAGCTTACGTATGTGTGCATGCGTGCGTGCGTGCGTGCATGCGTGTGTGCGTGCCTGCGTGCGCGTGCCTGCAACGAATGTGTGGTTGTGCGCAGGTACACGGTGGACCTGGAGCAGAGTGACGCGGTGACCTGCATCGCGCTCATCTCGCACGTGATGTGCTACGCGAACTCTGCCGTCAACCCGCTCATATACAACTTCGTGAGCGGTGAGTGCGCGCGGCGCCGGGCCCCTGTGTACTCCGTACCGCGCAGCGTCCGCTGACACCGTGCCCACGCGGCCATGGCCCCGCAAACTGTCGATAGGTTTCTATTTGTATTTGACATAAGCAAGATGTGCGCGTGTACACGTGTCAACTAACACTGCGTTCCAGGCAAGTACCGGCGCGAGTTCCGGCGCGCGTTCTGCTGCGGCGCGGCGGCGGGCGCGGTCGCGGGCGCGGCGGCGGGCTCGGCGGGCCCGCTCACCGGCAGCACGCGCGCCAGCTCGCGCAGAGGGTCGCCCGGCGGCGGGCGGGCGGGCGCTCGCCTCGCCGACCCGTCTCTGCCGTAGCGCCAGGAATCAGAACTCCGCATCGCGCAATGCACTCGGCTACGTACCGATGGCCGTGGTCGCTGGTTCACCTCACGTGCCCAGAGGTGACGCGCCAGGGCTTAGCTTGAGCTGTACGCGCCGCGACGTCCGCCGCCCGGCCGGCCGGCCCTCGGATCCAGTTGTTATCTATACGCAAATGTTATTTGATTTTGAACTTTATCATTTTTTTTTTATTCTATTTTAAGCCATACACTTTGTAGGTTAAGTTGGCGACTACATAATTGACCACACAGAAGCTATAAACAAGAAAAGTTAGATTCTTTTACTGTCATTACGTGTAAGCTGTCTAATAAAAATTCTGTGAAAAATAAAAAAAATCATGTCTACTACATCCAATACATCAATATCGTAACATTTACTCTTTCCGGTTCGTTCCGCTCCCACTCGGTCGTGGTGCGATATAAATATTCCTTCACATTTAGCGACGCGTCACAATATGTATTATACTTGTTTTGCCCACTACGAATGTGCACACATTCAGTGGGACACGCGTCCCACGCGGACTACTTACTCATACGGACAATAAGTTATCTACAGTTAAGATAACATTGGTAGAACCACGGAATTTGGAGCGTCATGTACCATATTACCTTTTCTTTAGAAATTTTGTCAAACCACATTTTCCAAACATCAATAATAGTTTCTCTAATTTGTCCCAGACAGTTAGTGTGATGTGTGATGTGTGATGTGTGATGTGTGATGTGTGATCGGTTACCCTCAATTCTACACCTTCACTTAAGGCTTGTTTTGCAATTGTATCAGCCACCTCGTTACCTTCTATAGCTACGTGTGAACGAAGCCATTGTGTTTGAATTTGAACATCGTTACGTATTAAATTCCAAATCCATTTAATAAGGAAAGCTTCACGCACCTCTACCAAAGCAACCCTTATTGCATTGTAGCAGGCGATGTAAGGACGATACGGAGTCGGTAAGTATAATTATTCGAGTGTATCCGCAGTATTCAGCGTAATAAAGAGTATTGCAACTAACTCTATGCCCGTTATCGGAATCAGCTTATTATCTACGTGTATTTTGAATTTGGCTTTAAAGGAAGTCCTCTGATCGTAAAAAGGAACATCCTGAATTAATACTATCCTTAGAAGCGTCGATATAAATTTGAATAAACTGCCGATAATCATCATATTTTGAGATCTCCCAATTATTGTCTGAGGCAACGCTTCTATTAAATTACATGATATGGGGTAAAATAACATGATGCGTTAGTGTTTATTATTTTTAGCCATTTCTCTGGTGGTGTTCAACGTCGCCCTGGTCGGCAGGTCTGTCGGCGCCGGGCGGCGGAGCCTCGCCCGCCTGCAGTGAATCAGACATAAATATCAATATATCGTTATATCGACGGTTCACCCGGGCGAACTTTCCTAACCGTAACCTGATCGAATAAAAACATTTCTTTTAAAGTGTTACCCGTCGCCGATATCCAGAGCAGATACATAATGTACCAAACCCCTCGGTGGCCGTGACGCCTTTGAAGCACTGGCAAACTCCCTCGGTAAGAGCTGCTGCGCTTGGCACTGCGCGACTGCTGCCAGGTGGATTGTATTATATAAGCGAGCGCGTGTTCGTCGCATTCATTTACATCAAATGAAGTTCAATGCGTCCGACGTTTCCGCTAAAGTGCGCCGCGCCGGATTGATACTTGCGGTACTTCTGGTGAGCGTCTGTTGCTGGAGACCGTCTAGGCAGGTACCATCGCAGCGCCTCTTTCTGCTGCCAAACAGTACTGTGCAAAAACTGATGTAATTACCGGGATAACGAGACTATACCGTAGGGCTCAGGCAACATGGTGCAGTGTATAACCACGTCGTTTCTTATAGGCGAGCGCATCACTCACCATCAGGTGCACGTCTCGTCGCTTAATTATATAAAAAAAACATCTCCCACAGCTTTACGTAATCGTTGCGCCGCTGTGGCTGTGCGCGACACCTGCGCGCGGCCGGAAGTGTTTGTTGCGACAGAAAGCGGCGCGCGCGCCGGCTAAACTCGGCAACACTCATCTCATAGATACGCAGGAGCGCGGAGCGGCGGTGCCGTTAGATACGCAGGAGCGCGGAGCGGCGGTGCCGTTAGATACGCAGGAGCGCGGAGCGGCGGTGCCGTTAGATACGCAGGAGCGCGGAGCGGCGGTGCCGTTAGATACGCAGGAGCGCGGGGCGGGCGGTGCCGTTGGATACACAGGAGCGCGGAGCGGCGGTGCCGTTAGATACGCAGGAGCGCGGGGCGGGCGGTGCCGTTGGATACGCAGGAGCGCGGGGCGGGCGGTGCTGTTAGATACGCAGGAGCGCGGGGCGGGCGGTGCTGTTAGACACGCAGGAGCGCGGGGCGGGCGGTGCCGTTGGATACGCAGGAGCGCGGGGCGGGCGGTGCTGTTAGATACGCAGGAGCGCGGGGCGGGCGGTGCTGTTAGATACGCAGGAGCGCGGGGCGGGCGGTGCCGTTGGATACGCAGGAGCGCGGGGCGGGCGGTGCTGTTAGATACGCAGGAGCGCGGGGCGGGCGGTGCTGTTAGATACGCAGGAGCGCGGGGCGGGCGGTGCCGTTGGATACGCAGGAGCGCGGGGCGGGCGGTGCCGTTGGATACGCAGGAGCGCGGGGCGGGCGGTGCCGTTGGATACGCAGGAGCGCGGGGCGGGCGGTGCTGTTAGATACGCAGGAGCGCGGGGCGGGCGGTGCTGTTAGACACGCAGGAGCGCGGGGCGGGCGGTGCCGTTGGATACGCAGGAGCGCGGGGCGGGCGGTGCTGTTAGATACGCAGGAGCGCGGGGCGGGCGGTGCTGTTAGATACGCAGGAGCGCGGGGCGGGCGGTGCCGTTGGATACGCAGGAGCGCGGGGCGGGCGGTGCTGTTAGATACGCAGGAGCGCGGGGCGGGCGGTGCTGTTAGATACGCAGGAGCGCGGGGCGGGCGGTGCCGTTGGATACGCAGGAGCGCGGGGCGGGCGGTGCCGTTGGATATGCAGGAGCGCGGGGCGGGCGGTGCCGTTGGATACGCAGGAGTGCGGGGCGGGCGGTGCCGTTGGATACGCAGGAGCGCGGGGCGGGCGGTGCCGTTGGATACGCAGGAGCGCGGGGCGGGCGGTGCCGTTGGATATGCAGGAGCGCGGGGCGGGCGGTGCCGTTGAATATGCAGGAGCGCGGGGCGGGCGGTGCCGTTGGATACGCAGGAGTGCGGGGCGGGCGGTGCCGTTGGATACGCAGGAGCGCGGGGCGGGCGGTGCCGTTGGATACGCAGGAGCGCGGGGCGGGCGGTGCCGTTGGATACGCAGGAGCGCGGGGCGGGCGGTGCCGTTGGATATGCAGGAGCGCGGGGCGGGCGGTGCCGTTAGATACGCAGGAGCGCGGGGCGGGCGGTGCCGTTGGATATGCAGGAGCGCGGAGCGGCGGTGCCGTTAGATACGCAGGAGCGCGGGGCGGGCGGTGCCGTTGGATATGCAGGAGCGCGGGGCGGGCGGTGCTGTTAGACACGCAGGAGCGCGGGGCGGGCGGTGCCGTTGGATACGCAGGAGCGCGGGGCGGGCGGTGCCGTTGGATATGCAGGAGCGCGGGGCGGGCGGTGCCGTTAGATACGCAGGAGCGCGGAGCGGCGGTGCCGTTAGATACGCAGGAGCGCGGGGCGGGCGGTGCTGTTAGACACGCAGGAGCGCGGGGCGGGCGGTGCCGTTGGATACGCAGGAGCGCGGGGCGGGCGGTGCCGTTGGATATGCAGGAGCGCGGGGCGGGCGGTGCCGTTGGATACACAGGAGCGCGGGGCGGGCGGTGCCGTTGGATACACAGGAGCGCGGGGCGGGCGGTGCCGTTGGATACGCAGGAGCGCGGGGCGGGCGGTGCTGTTAGATACGCAGGAGCGCGGAGCGGCGGTGCCGTTGGATACGCAGGAGCGCGGGGCGGGCGGTGCTGTTAGACACGCAGGAGCGCGGGGCGGGCGGTGCCGTTAGATACGCAGGAGCGCGGGGCGGGCGGTGCCGTTGGATACGCAGGAGCGCGGGGCGGGCGGTGCTGTTAGATACGCAGGAGCGCGGAGCGGCGGTGCCGTTGGATACGCAGGAGCGCGGGGCGGGCGGTGCTGTTAGACACGCAGGAGCGCGGGGCGGGCGGTGCCGTTGGATACGCAGGAGCGCGGGGCGGGCGGTGCTGTTAGATACGCAGGAGCGCGGAGCGGCGGTGCCGTTAGATACGCAGGAGCGCGGGGCGGGCGGTGCCGTTGGATACACAGGAGCGCGGGGCGGGCGGTGCCGTTGGATACACAGGAGCGCGGGGCGGGCGGTGCCGTTGGATACGCAGGAGCGCGGGGCGGGCGGTGCCGTTGGATATGCAGGAGCGCGGGGCGGGCGGTGCCGTTGGATATGCAGGAGCGAGGGGCGGGCGGTGCCGTTGGATACGCAGGAGCGCGGGGCGGGCGGTGCTGTTAGATACGCAGGAGCGCGGAGCGGCGTTGCGGTTAGATACGCAGGAGCGCGGGGCGGGCGGTGCTGTTAGACACGCAGGAGTGCGGGGCGGGCGGTGCCGTTGGATACGCAGGAGCGCGGGGCGGGCGGTGCCGTTGGATACGCAGGAGCGCGGGGCGGGCGGTGCCGTTGGATATGCAGGAGCGCGGGGCGGGCGGTGCCGTTGGATACGCAGGAGCGCGGGGCGGGCGGTGCCGTTAGATACGCAGGAGCGCGGAGCGGCGTTGCGGTTAGATACGCAGGAGCGCGGGGCGGGCGGTGCCGTTGGATACGCAGGAGCGCGGGGCGGGCGGTGCTGTTAGATACGCAGGAGCGCGGAGCGGCGGTGCCGTTAGATACGCAGGAGCGCGGGGCGGGCGGTGCCGTTGGATATGCAGGAGCGCGGAGCGGCGGTGCCGTTAGATACGCAGGAGCGCGGGGCGGGCGGTGCCGTTGGATATGCAGGAGCGCGGGGCGGGCGGTGCTGTTAGACACGCAGGAGCGCGGGGCGGGCGGTGCCGTTGGATACGCAGGAGCGCGGGGCGGGCGGTGCCGTTGGATATGCAGGAGCGCGGGGCGGGCGGTGCCGTTAGATACGCAGGAGCGCGGAGCGGCGGTGCCGTTAGATACGCAGGAGCGCGGGGCGGGCGGTGCTGTTAGACACGCAGGAGCGCGGGGCGGGCGGTGCCGTTGGATACGCAGGAGCGCGGGGCGGGCGGTGCCGTTGGATATGCAGGAGCGCGGGGCGGGCGGTGCCGTTGGATACACAGGAGCGCGGGGCGGGCGGTGCCGTTGGATACACAGGAGCGCGGGGCGGGCGGTGCCGTTGGATACGCAGGAGCGCGGGGCGGGCGGTGCTGTTAGATACGCAGGAGCGCGGAGCGGCGGTGCCGTTGGATACGCAGGAGCGCGGGGCGGGCGGTGCTGTTAGACACGCAGGAGCGCGGGGCGGGCGGTGCCGTTAGATACGCAGGAGCGCGGGGCGGGCGGTGCCGTTGGATACGCAGGAGCGCGGGGCGGGCGGTGCTGTTAGATACGCAGGAGCGCGGAGCGGCGGTGCCGTTGGATACGCAGGAGCGCGGGGCGGGCGGTGCTGTTAGACACGCAGGAGCGCGGGGCGGGCGGTGCCGTTGGATACGCAGGAGCGCGGGGCGGGCGGTGCTGTTAGATACGCAGGAGCGCGGAGCGGCGGTGCCGTTAGATACGCAGGAGCGCGGGGCGGGCGGTGCCGTTGGATACACAGGAGCGCGGGGCGGGCGGTGCCGTTGGATACACAGGAGCGCGGGGCGGGCGGTGCCGTTGGATACGCAGGAGCGCGGGGCGGGCGGTGCCGTTGGATATGCAGGAGCGCGGGGCGGGCGGTGCCGTTGGATATGCAGGAGCGCGGGGCGGGCGGTGCCGTTGGATACGCAGGAGCGCGGGGCGGGCGGTGCTGTTAGATACGCAGGAGCGCGGAGCGGCGTTGCGGTTAGATACGCAGGAGCGCGGGGCGGGCGGTGCTGTTAGACACGCAGGAGTGCGGGGCGGGCGGTGCCGTTGGATACGCAGGAGCGCGGGGCGGGCGGTGCCGTTGGATATGCAGGAGCGCGGGGCGGGCGGTGCCGTTGGATACGCAGGAGCGCGGGGCGGGCGGTGCCGTTAGATACGCAGGAGCGCGGAGCGGCGTTGCTGTTAGATACGCAGGAGCGCGGGGCGGGCGGTGCCGTTGGATACGCAGGAGCGCGGGGCGGGCGGTGCCGTTGGATACACAGGAGCGCGGAGCGGCGGTGCCGTTAGATACGCAGGAGCGCGGGGCGGGCGGTGCCGTTGGAGACGCAGGAGCGCGGGGCGGGCGGTGCCGTTGGATACACAGGAGCGCGGGGCGGGCGGTGCCGTTGGATACACAGGAGCGCGGGGCGGGCGGTGCCGTTGGATACGCAGGAGCGCGGAGCGGCGGTGCCGTTGGATACGCAGGAGCGCGGGGCGGGCGGTGCCGTTGGATACGCAGGAGCGCGGGGCGGGCGGTGCCGTTGGATACGCAGGAGCGCGGGGCGGGCGGTGCCGTTGGATACGCAGGAGCGCGGGGCGGGCGGTGCCGTTGGATATGCAGGAGCGCGGGGCGGGCGGTGCCGCCGGCCACATGCGTTTTACAAAAGGAATTTCTCGCGTTAGTGTGCTCGTACACGTGTACACATTTATACATTTATTTACTTATTTCTTTATTTCCTCTCTCAAAGGATATCCTAATACAGCAAAATAAGTGCAACATAACGCAAATAATTAAATAATAGACAAATTAAATTTTTAAAATCCTAACATTCCATATAAAACTATCATGGTCGCTATCTTTGTGAATTCACTCCGATACAAGCCTGCGCATTGCGAGTGCAAGCGGGCGGGCGCGGGCGCGGGCGCTTGGACGTGGCGCTCCTTGCAGCAGGTCGGTGGGCGTGGGGCTACGCCTTGAGCTGTACAAAGCTCCGGAACCCACATCGCACCACGCATTAATAAATCGCTGTTGCCTATTTTGCCAGGCCCTTCCTTACCTTTGTTCCTTGCATCCAACTATACCTAAAATAAATAGAGTTGGATACATCAATGGGTAAAATGGATATACCCCGTATTGTTTTACAAATTTATTTTGTACTGTAGCGACTCTGTCGCACCCTATAACTATGGCAACACGTAAACTATTGACCTTGGTCATTTGAATATCCACGTGGCTATGCTGTTCAAGCGGACGACCCTCGCACGCGCAACCCTAGTTACACACCTTGAACACCGCAGTAATTTTTCTTTATTTTGTGTACATTAATTATTTAATGTGTTGTGGTAACGTGAACCTCGAATAAAGGGTTACTCCCCTGGTTACCCCTGGAGGACAGCGCTCTGGTTAATGCCATAATGTTGGTTTTTGTTGCATAAAAATGTTATGAAAATAATTATTATCAAAATATTGAACGATATGGTACAGACAAGCGTCGTTTCAAAAGGTCTCTCCAGGTCAGCAGGTTATTGTGTCACCTGCATTAATAGTTAAGGTCAGGTCATTTGGCATTCGAACGATACAATTATTTAATTATTGTTGATGAATACGTAACACAACACACGGCTACATGAACGTCGTGTAACGATGAAATCTATTTACAAGCAGACAAACACGAGCGAGCTCAAAACCACACAAAGTTTGCATTATCAGAGTCCTTCAATAAGGATTTAATAAAAACAATGACAGAGGCGTGCCCCGACCAAACGGCGGAGATGCATAAGCTTCCGAGAGAGCGATGACACTATGCAGAGGTGCACAATAAGCATTGCAGCCCCAGTTAAGTTGTCAGTTTAAGTAACGATGGCGCTAAAAATAAAATGCTGTGCATGCTGCAGCCCCTCACCGGACAGGAGGAGCAGGAACACGCGGGGGCAGGTGCTCCGACGAGCGGTCTGACGGAAACGCGATGTCATACCATACACTCACACACGCACACATACATACATACATATTCGTCATATAAATTGTGTACATTTATACCGTTCGATATGTTAAATATAATTGTCTTCGTCGACGTTTATTTCCTTGAGCATCCAGTGGAGGTCCTGCATGACTGCGTCGATCCAGGAGCTGATGTTAGGCGCGGCGACCAAGTTTACAAAAATGGGCCCGGTGTCGGTCGCGCAGCCGTCTGATTTCCACGAGGACACGACGCCCCACAGCACCCCGTTGAGCACGACCGGCGCGCCCGCGTCCCGCTGAAACACGCGCCACACCGCTCACTTGCGACCGCGCACGGCACCGCTCACCCGCGTCACCAACCATCAGGGCACTGGGTGCGCCGCTTGCAGTTGCTTGCAGTCGCGGGCAGCACTGCCAAATTACCGTCTCGACGAAATTTGACGCACCCGAGGGGGCCAGGTCGGAACTTCGTGCCGTTCGGCGACGTCTGTGCCGGCCCCAGTCAGTGCTCGTGCTAGTGTTGTGTCAGTAACCTTGCAGGGGTCGGCGGCGGGCGGCGGCTCCAGGCACATCAGGCTGCGCGCGCCGCCGATCGCCAGCGCGGCCCGCACCCGCCGGCACCGCGCCTCCTCCAGCGGGTGCAGCTGCATCGCGGACAGCATCCTGCTGCGCTTGATCATTTCCATGGATTCGGGGAACGTTTTATTCTTTGACACTTGGTGCTGAAAAATGTACAACAAGGCACAATAATACAAATTAATACGAATATAAATATAAAAATGAAGTAGATCTCACCGTGTAGTACGGCGCCCAGGCCGCGACTATGAAGTGGGTGGCGGTGACCACCCGCGGCCTCCTCTGCAGCCGCACCGGGCGCGTCGGCCCCGCGGCGGTGCGCGACAGCCGCAGCAGCGCCACATCGTATTCCGGTTTGCTGTCATCGAAGTACGGATGTATCCGGATGTACTTCACCGGGAGCAGGGAGCCCCCTTTCTTGTAGTTTACACTGCCCAGCCGGATCCGCAGAAGTCTCACTGATTCTCTTACTCTAGAATATAAAGCTATGGCTCAGTTCGCACCGGCGGTTCCTCTGCGCTCACAACAACGCTGCTACTGTTCACAGTGACGCGACTGCGCTACACTGTCGCGCACGAGCCGGAGCCTCGCGCCACTGGCTACACGGCAACCACTAAAGCTGCCACTTGTCATACACTCAAGTGAAACGTTGTGGCGTGTGCGTATGATAGAGATGCAAACACCGGCATATGGGCTGCGCGTCTGTGCGCGCGTGTGCGCGTGTGCGCGTGCGTTACAATGTGTAGGTCGGCGTGTGCGGGTGAAGCGGGAGAGTCGGTGAGGCGGTTGGGATGTAATGCAAATACCAACAAGTAGAGTCCGTCGGCGGCGGTCAGCACCCAGTCGTCGTGGATGATCGCGCCCGCGCCCACATAGCTGCTCATCCTGAGCACAGCCACCATATAGGGGAACAGTTCGCGTCCGGCGAGCGCGTCGTGGTCGCCGGGTGGGTCGCGCGCGCCGCCGCCCGCCGTCAGCGCCGCCTGCGCTGCGCACGCGCACGCGAGCGCCACGCGCACCGCTGTCGCAGCGCTGAGCATCGCACGCGCCCGGCTGCCTCTCCGTCTGCACTGCGGCTGTGCGCTGCGGCTGTGCGCTGCGGCTGTGCGCTGCGGCTGTGCGCTGCGGCTGTGCGCTGCTTATACAGCGGGAACTGACCGAGCGCGTATTTAGTAAACACGGACGCGCGCGCGTTTGTTTGTAAACAGCCGCCGTCGGGGCCCGCGCGCCCCCTTAAGTATAACACATCTAACGCTCAAAACGTTCCTCCGGCACAGCGCTACCTCACCACAATATCCATCGCGCAATCATTACACGCGTATAGCAGAGCACGACGCCGAACGGAGCACGAACGAGGTTGCGCACCGTGGCCAGTCCGCTTGCCCACCGTTGGGCAATAAGCGCAGCAATTCTTTGCACACCTCGTGTCCATGCTGACAATAACTCTTAATTTTATTCCGTGGTTACAACGGAAATGGTATTAACGTTTAAGACCGTGCGCCGAGCCCTGCGGTGGCCGTGTGCTGGTGGGTGCTGGTGGGTGCCGGGCCGCCGCGCCGCCGGGCCGCGCGGTGAGCTCTGTCCCGAGGGCCGGCGCTGAATATGCAATTAACTTTCTATCCGTAACATAATGGCGGGGGGTTCATTCCGTGCGCTCGCTTTGTGTGCGAGCTTTGTTCTCGCTTAAAAGCTCCGTTATTGGCTGAAAGCCCATCGACTGGAAACCCACTCCTCGCTAATAGAATCATAAAGCAATTATGGGACGAATAAGCTGTTAAACACTTTTCCATTCAATTTCAATTATTTTAACGCCTTTTGTGTATTGCGACACGAGGCCGCGCACGCGAGCCTCGGGGTACACGCGGCGCACGGGGTGGTGCAGAAGTAAGGGTGGGGGTAGAGATCTGTGTTTGTTGTTTTGGAACTACTACATGGTGTGACGTCGTGCGTGTGCCGCGTGGCTGTCACTACTACTATCCATGTAAAAATGTTTGTCCAGCGCGGCGGCCGGTACGGCGGAACCAGTTAACTTTGTGAGGTGGGGAACTTCCTTTTACAGAGCTGACGCTGTTACGGCGCGGAAGTGACATGGATTGGCGGATTCGAGACAAGTTAGATTGCGGGCAGTCGGGAACTTCGCTCGTGCGTGCGAGTGTGTGTGTGTGCGTGTGTGTAAAATAATAAATCGGAATTAGTGATGACATATAATGTTTATATCTTAATATACATGGTGGTAGCGCGGTGCGGGCGCTGGCGAGCTGGCCCATCAGACGAGCGGCACTCTGCGCATCTGGCGCTCCACCTGGCGCACGGTGCGCCCGCGCACGGCGGGCAGCGCGCACGCCGAGTACACCGCGCCGAACATGTCCACCCCGGCGAACAGGTACAGCAGCGTGTACACGCCCACGTACTGCTCCACGTGCTGGTGCGCGAGCGTGTGCGCCAGCCGCACCGCCTGCGCGTACACCCACACGATCGCCATGCCGGCTGCGCGGACCTGCGTCGTGACACCTCGTATTCAGTCGCGTGACTACTGCAGCATTTATCCAGTGCGGTGCGCCCCCGCGCACCGAGCCCCGGGGCGAACTACTCCAGCAGTTCACCTGCTGCTACATCACGACAGCACGTGGCAGCGAGGCGCTCGCAGCTCTGTCGTATGAAATGTCAAATGCTGCCAGCAGGGCAGAGTAAGCTCGAGATCGGAGCATATACGGCAATCATATTAATATATTATATAATTATCATGCGTACCTCCAAGTTGAGGATCTCGACCAGCAGGATGGTGGGCATGCTCCAGATAGTCCCGTAGCTGAATACGAGTACCGGAAGAGTGGCGACCGGTACCCACCGCAGTGACGTCACCGTGAGGTCCGCCTGATTGTAGACCGCCAGCGTGCCCACGGACAGCACCATTACGCTGTACGCGGCAGTCAGCAAGTGCTGTCAATTGATCGAAAGTTGGGTTAGCGCTAATAGACATTAAGTGCAATAGCGGCGATCGCGCACCGGCTGTGTGTGGTGCACGCTGGTTCCGTTAGTGTATGGTGCACGCTGGTTCCGTTAGTGTATGGTGCACGCTGGTTCCGTT
>JARDWC010000426.1:0-27702 GCA_029032895.1 Troides oblongomaculatus | reverse complement strand
TGGTTCCGTTAGTGTATGGTGCACGGTGGTTCCGTTAGTGTATGGTGCACGCTGGTTCCGTTAGTGTATGGTGCACGGTGGTTCCGTTAGTGTATGGTGCACGCTGGTTCCGTTAGTGTATGGTGCACGCTGGTTCCGTTAGTGTATGGTGCACGCTGGTTCCGTTAGTGTATGGTGCACGGTGGTTCCGTTAGTGTATGGTGCACGCTGGTTCCGTTAGTGTATGGTGCACGCTGGTTCCGTTAGTGTATGGTGCACGGTGGTTCCGTTAGTGTATGGTGCACGCTGGTTCCGTTAGTGTATGGTGCACGCTGGTTCCGTTAGTGTATGGTGCACGCTGGTTCCGTTAGTGTATGGTGCACGGTGGTTCCGTTAATGTATGGTGCACGGTGGTTCCGTTAGTATATGGTGCACGCTGGTTCCGTTAGTGTATGGTGCACGGTGGTTCCGTTAGTGTATGGTGCACGGTGGTTCCGTTAGTGTATGGTGCACGCTGGTTCCGTTAGTGTATGGTGCACGGTGCTTCCGTTAGTGTATGGTGCACGGTGGTTCCGTTAGTGTATGGTGCACGGTGGTTCCGTTAGTGTATGGTGCACGGTGGTTCCGTTAGTGTATGGTGCACGCTGGTTCCGTTAGTGTATGGTGCACGGTGGTTCCGTTAGTGTATGGTGCACGCTGGTTCCGTTAGTGTATGGTGCACGCTGGTTCCGTTAGTGTATGGTGCACGGTGGTTCCGTTAGTGTATGGTGCACGCTGGTTCCGTTAGTGTATGGTGCACGGTGGTTCCGTTAGTGTATGGTGCACGCTGGTTCCGTTAGTGTATGGTGCACGGTGGTTCCGTTAGTGTATGGTGCACGCTGGTTCCGTTAGTGTATGGTGCACGCTGGTTCCGTTAGTGTATGGTGCACGCTGGTTCCGTTAGTGTATGGTGCACGGTGGTTCCGTTAGTGTATGGTGCACGGTGGTTCCGTTAGTGTATGGTGCACGCTGGTTCCGTTAGTGTATGGTGCACGCTGGTTCCGTTAGTGTATGGTGCACGGTGGTTCCGTTAGTGTATGGTGCACGCTGGTTCCGTTAGTGTATGGTGCACGGTGGTTCCGTTAGTGTATGGTGCACGCTGGTTCCGTTAGTGTATGGTGCACGGTGGTTCCGTTTCCATGAATAAACAGCAACAGGCGGAAGGCGGGAGCGACTCCGGAAACTTACCAAGTTAACAATATCTCCTGTATCTTACCTTCCGTTCCAAGAACCTGATGAGAGCAACGCACGCAGCCCCCCCCAACAGCAGACTGACCGGTACCAACGCCTCCCCGGGCGCCACGGCCGGCTGCAACTGGCTGAGAGCCTTGTCCTGGTCCAGGAATATGATGCACCCACTCAGGATCGTCGTCGTGCTCAGCGTAAACCCAATTTTCATCTCATCTCTGTATATTCTGTTCTTAACTAGAAGTAAAACGCAACATTTGATTAAGCACAGGCCCGCGTGGAAGTGGGTGTGGGCGTGGGTGTGGGTGTGGGTGTAGGTGTGGGATTGGCGATATTCCGGACGCGTTGAACCCAAGAGCGTTGACGCTCCTTCAGCAGAATCTGCAGTTCTGTCATTAGGTAGAAATTAAAAACTAGATTTTTATACTGAACGTCTATCAAAGTCATTTGCCTATTTTAAGACCTAGCACAAAGTGCGTAAACTCAGAAACTGATGCGGGTCGGTTCGTGACGGCGGAAGTGGCCGCCGAGGCAGGAAGTGCGTCTGTAGCCGCGGCGGCTGCAGTCTATTGTGTGCGAATGTTCGGTGCTGTGTCGGGGCTCCGCCGCCGCGGCGCTCACTTACGGATCGCGCAGACGGTGGGGCCGCCGCCGGCGCCGGCGCGGGCGCGCTCGATCTCCTGCTGCAGCCGGCGCGTCTCGCTGCAGACGAACGCGTCCTCGCATTGCGAGGAGACGAGCGTCGCAATACTTCTCTTGGCATCCTGTTAGTACAAAGATAACGCAGCAATTTCAGTAGCTGAAGTAAACAATTGTGCAGGTTTGTATGTTTGTATGTTGTATGCAGCAAGCGAACCTAAGTGGGACAGCGCATGGCTCAGCGATGGTGCCTAGGAGGGTCAGGCTTCTCTTCGGAGACGTGTTAACAATCTCCCCTGTTTTGACTTTCTCTAAGAAGTACGGTATCTTCCTAAGATTTTCCCCCGAAAAAATATATAAAGCATGTTTACCTGCAACTTGTTAATCTTTACGTAGAAAGCAGGACTTTCTGGAATGCAGGCTATCACAAGTAATTCAACTGCAACAATTGTGATCATCAGGTACAGCATGTGCTCAGCCGGCAGAAGCAGTTTGAGCGCGTTGCCCGCCGACGTCATCAGCATCATTAGCGACAGGGTGAGGCCGCGCGCGCTGTCGGCGCTCACCTCGCGCATGTACGCCGGCACCGCCAGGAATAGGCCCCCCCAGCTGGCGCCGGCCGCCGCCGCGCCCGCCAGCAGCCCTGCGTCCGACGCGGAGACCAGCGGCGGCACGCACGCCACCTGCGGACACAACATTTCCTTAAACAATAACACGAGCATGGCATGGCATGGCGCGCCGCTCCAGCCTGCTCTGCTAGATCGCAACAAAGAAACTACTTCATATTAAGTGAAGCACGTTTTAGTCCCACTACTGGGACTCGGCGCCGTCTCTTGATTCTTTCTCGGTCTCATTGGGACTGTTGCCGCTGGAGGTGCGCTACCCACTCTCCTACAGAGTTCTGCAATTCAAAACATCTGTACAAATAATTTGAAATGCACCTCGGGCCCACTAAAGCGCTGTACTCACTCCTTGTAACGTCGCCACCGCGTACATGCCAATTTTCCTTCCATATCTGTTTATAAGGAAAGCGTACAGCGGGGCGGTGACCAGCGAACTGGTGATGGTTGTGACGGTACTCCACGGCACGTTCACGGAGCTGATCAACGGGCCCGCGCCCGCGGCGAGCACCGCCTCGCCCGCGCCGTGCACCACGAATGGGAGACTAGCTGCGATCAAAAAATACCATTGGTTTACTTTTAGTCCGAAGTTCAGCGCTGGACATGTTGCGGTCACCGGCGGCTGAACAGTCACGTGTCACGTGTCACGCGCCACGTCGGTGAAATATTCATCGTTGTGCACGCTTTGTAACGAGCGTTTAACGGTCCAACGCAACGCACTGCAGCGAGACGCCCAGCGCTGCGGCCTCGCGTTAGCAAGAGTAGCACCGAGCTAAGCTCAGCCTGTCCCAGAAGGCGACTAAAAGCATGGATGAGTTTCGCGGGCCACTAATGAGTTAAAATCTCACATAACCTTAATTCCACCCAGAAGCATGGCATCTCTCGAACATTTCACCCCGACACCAAACAAAGGTGGAAACGCTCACAGAGACGTTTACCCGGCAGCGCTCTGGCGCGGCCTCAGTTAAACACGATTTGGCAGTCGGCAGTGTGTTTACTTCCTCCATGAGTGAAAATTAAAATATCTAGTCTAAAGTTAATAATATAGGTCAATTGAGTGTAGACTACCTCTTTTAGTGATAAACTATACGTTGACTTAAGTGTTAAGTGTAAGACTTAAACAGAAACTAAACTTAATATCTAATTAACTAATATAACTGTTTCCAAGCACCGCGCGGGCGAGCCGCGCGTTGCGTTGTGCGCGTAGCGGTGAAGCTGGCGTGCGCGGCGCGAGGCTCGCCCGCGCGCCGCTTTGTTGGCTAAATCATAATGACATCGGTTAGAATCACTGACACTCTTTTTACCATTCTTAAGAAAATGAAGTGTGCTGGTTGCATGAAGCCGACCAAAGACCCGAATGTCTCAAAATGTTCTTCAGGAGAACGTGAAAAAATATTTTGCACTCTGTGTACCTACTATGACCGCTGAACGAAAGAAACTCTGGATATGCCCTTCACGCTGCGCAGCTCAAAAAAGGGTGGTGATAACAGCCGTAACGTAAAAAATATTACAAGTAGGAAAAAAGGGGACCTTTCCACAGTGTGTGATCCGTGTCAGCCTACAGATTACCATATATGTTTTTTTTTATTTATTTTTTTATAGTACCACCTTTTTCCCAGTAGGGGTAGGCAGAGGTGAATGAACACCCACATTTTGCCAGATGTGGTCAGATTAGGTCCCATGTAACAGGGGGCGAGCCTGTTGCCACTTTATTGGGGCCACCACTCGCACACAAAGATGATTTCAGTGTGCGGGTTTCCTCGCGATGTTTTCCTTCACCGTTTGTATCTCGCTGTTGTAACTAAAGTTCACAAATGTACATAACTTAAATATTAAGTTATCGGTACATGCCGAGATTTTAACCCGCGACCTTCGGAATGAAGGCCGCACGCACTAACCATTAGGAAGAATGTCGATGTTAACTGTCAATGAATTAAGCCAGCTCATGGAGCGAGTGCGCTCACTTACATTTGAGTTCTCTCTTACAATAATGAAAGATCAGAAGAGATTATTCCTAGATGTGCCACCAATTAAGAACGGTTAAAATACTTAGAAAAACGAGATATTGAATGTGAGGTCTTACAGGCAACTGTACAACAGTTGCAAAAAGAACTAAAACATCAAACACAACTTAATATGAGAAATGAAATTGAAACAATAGGACTCCCAGAGTACCTGTCTGGAAACCTAAACCACATTGTTCTAGTGGCGGCTAAAATAGTGGGTGTGGAATTAGAAAATAAGGATTTAGACTGGGTATATGGTGTCGATCCACGAAGATCCGTCCCGAAAACAGCCGTGCCTGAAGATGGTGATGGAATGCCTCGCCTGGTGGTGGTTCGTCTACTCAGACATTACAAACGAGGTCAATTCCTTAAAGCTAACGTCAAGTCAGCGTATCGCGTACTTCGCCGGATCGAACTCGACACGGTCTTGGTCCAGATGTTCACTGGGCACGGGGGATTCTCCGAGTACCTTCATAGGTTCAAGCTCAAGGAGAGTCCCGCGTGCCTCTGTGACCCGGAGGTGGACCAGACCGTGGTGCACATCCTGCTTTCCTGTCCGTTATTCGGGCGGGAGAGAGCGGAAATAGCGATAAAAACCGGAAAAAGGTTGGATATAGGAGCGATGGCCTCTCTGATGAGTGAGGACGAAAGTCGCCAAATATTTTTAAAATATTGTAAAAAAGTGGTGGGGGATATAATTATCAAGAACAAAACATAATCAAATGAAAATAAAGTGATAAAACAAAAATAATAAAAAACTACATATTGAATAAGAAAAATTATAAATGTAAACTAAAAAGAAATAAAAATTAACAAATGTAAAGTGGAAAACAAAAAGAAACGATGCCGAGAAAAGAAATGAATGCTTTATTTGCAGCAAAAGAAAAAGTGTTCCAGACCTGACGAGGCGACGGCGTCCTCACCCTCGTGCGAGAGGTATGAAAGAAGGAATGGAATGGAGAATGTAAGAAAAGAGGAGGAGATATTAAGGGAAGAAAGATAAGATAAGAGTGTGAAAGAAGGAATGAGGAAATTAGAGTTAAGAAAAATAGATTGATAAGTGATGTAATCGAAATGCTTAAAAGTGCACATAAAGGCCTTGACCCGCCATACGCAGGGGAATGAATGTAAAAAAAGAAAAAAAATAATTCCTTAAAGCTGCAAAGTCGAGAAAAACCTAAGTAGCGCGGACCTAGAAGTAGGCGGCACGTCAGGGAAAGTATACCTTAACGAGAGATTAACTTGTTTCGCGAAACCGGAATCAGATCCAAACAACTTTCGTTGGTATACAAATGGCGTTATTTATGTTCGGCAACGGGAAGGAAAGCGAGCCGTTCCAATATTATCAGATAAACACCTGGTTACTTTATTTCCTCCAACTGATTTTTTTTTTTTTATATTATATATTAACGTGTGTAACAAAATGCTAACGTGGGCCGGCGTCGGTGGTAGTGTCGGGTTCCAACCGACTAAAAAGCTTCACACGGTATTTCACTCTCTTCCACGTGCTCGAGGGGACGCGGGATATCGTATTTCAGTTCCTCCGCGACCCCCCGAACGGCGCCCGAACGACCGGGCCCACCTCGGGGAGGGGTGTGAAGCACCCTTCCCGATAAAAATCCCTACGTGGCGACGCATCGGAATACGCGACGCGCCACCAATACGCCCCAGGAACCCTTTCCAAGAGAGGCGCCGGCCCGACGGCCCGTCTCTGTCGCGGCGCCAGGTTCCTCAACCAAGGAGCCATTCGGCGGTCGTGCGGTCGGCCCCGCCTTGCGGCGGTGAGCTGTCATCGCGCTCCGACTGTTTCCTGTCCCCTCGGCGCCCGCTCGCAAATACGTTCGGTCTCCCGCTTCTGCGTCAAAACAGAGTCGCAGAATCGGGTTACCGCAATTCATGGCGCCTCGCTTCCGACCATGGTCCGGACCACGGTCGGTAGCGAGAGATCACTCCCTATCGCCGCTACGAACGCGGCCCTATCCCCCCCCTCCCCCCCATCGCGGGCAATCGGCCAAGGTGTGGGACGATGTGTCCACCGGGCGGCCACACTCGTCGCACGCCACGTCCGTCCTACCTCTACTGTTCCGTTGGTACAGATACCTCCCGAAGGAACCATGCCCTGTGAGTATCTGCACCGAGCGGAAACTGAGGACTCCGAAGTCCCGGTCCAGCCAGTCACCGATGGCCGGCCGAACGGCCTCAACGGTGAGGTGACCGTGCGACGGTTCAAGGAGTCGCCGCTCCCATCGTCGAAGCACCTCCCTTCGCGTCGTTCAGCGTCACCTCTCCACCTCATCCGGCAGCAGAAGCGCAAACTCCCGCTCGAGGGCTCTCTTCCGCCGCCAGTAGAGGCGCGTCAGTGACTCCGCTTCGGGTTCCCACGGCGGCGTCCCGGCGAGGACGCACGCCACCTCGAAGGAGATGGTACGGTAACGTCGTACGACCCGTATAGCCATGACGCGCTGCGGCGAGCGCAGCAGGGTAACGCCACGGGTCGGCAGGTGTTGCGCCCATATGAGCGTACCGTATGGCGCCATAGAGCGCACCACTCCCGTGTAGAGTCGCTGGTATCCGACGCTTGGCCCGCCCAGACTGGCCAGGAGGCGGCTCAGGGACCCGGCCGCTCGAGTGATCTTCGGGCCCAGCTGCCGAAAGTAAATAATCACTAGTTCACACACAATAATTAAGTAGTTTAGCTTAGCTTATTAGCCTTTGATTGGAGTAAAGTCTACTCATTGAAGCATTATTTATTATTTTTATTTATTTTTACCATCTAAGCACATACAAACTTGTATATTTTAATAACTCATTTCTTTCACATAACTCAAATATTATTTTTATGTACCCTAAACATGTCTGCGATTACTTCACTATTTTTATAATGTACTCTGTTTACTTACTAATGCCACATCTTGCTTTAACAATAACAATTCAGCCGAGGACTGCCTGCTATGTAAATTTTCTTAATTTAAACAGTTGTATATATTCTTGTTTTTGATCGGGCTGGAAGCCACAGGGGCTCTGACAATGGGCTCGTGGACCCGGATCCACGGCCTGAAATTTCTAAAAAACTAAAATGCGCTACGCGGGATGTAGCTGTCTGGCGGATGATTCTGTATTGTGTGTGTCTGGTTCTTGTTGTGCTTTATCTGGCGATTCTACTCGGTCGTCGGGCCGGGCGCGGGCCTGTTCCCCGACTACCTTCGCCTGTATCGGAATCTCTGGGCGGCGAGGACCGCCCACGATCGCCGGTGTACTTAGTGTACGCGGTGTGTGAGTAGCTGCGGCGCCGCGTTCTGAAGCGAGGGCGGCGTGATGCTGATATTCGGAGCGTGTTGGTAGTGTCCGAAGTGTGTGTGGTGACGTCGGTGCTGTCGGTGACTGTGGGCGTGTGTGTGGAATGCGGGACCCCTTGGGATGTCGGAATAAGCGCGTGCCGCGGTCTGCGCTTTTTCGTCCTGGGATTCGGAGGTAACGAGTAGTTGGCCGCGCTGGCCACCAGAGGGTTGGGATGAGTTGCCGCCTTGGCGAAGTAGGTCACGGAGCACTCTCTGAAGTGCTCCTTGATCGTTGGGAGTTTAAGGTCGCTGTGGATGTCCACGTTGCGCTGGTACCATTCGGCACCAGTCGCGGTGCGGGTGAAACGGTTCTGGAGAGTCTGTAGAGGTTTAAGACGGTCTTCGGACGAATGGGCGAAGACAACGCTTGCGTAAGACATTATAGGTCTTACGCATACCTTGTAAAGGTGAAGCTTGTGTCTGAGAGAGAGACTTGCTCTTCTTACACAGCAGGGGGTATAGCTTGCCCAGTACTTGGGCCGCTTTCTTTCTCGCCTCGCGAATGTGGGCGATAAAATTGAGTCTGGCGTCGAGCGTGACGCCGAGATATTTGACCGAGTTCCTCCATGGGATGGACTGGCCGAAAAGGGAGATCTGGCCGAGTTAATGGCCGCGTTTTGTCGCCTTCTTGAGAAGGGTAGATAACTTTCGGTGGGTGAAGTGAATGGCTTCATTTTTCTCCGGGTTTACGTCGATTCGCCACCTCCGGAACCACTCGCCTAGCCGGGTAGTCGCGTTCTAAAGGCGCATCGTTATAAGACCCGGGGCTCTGCCGGAGTGATAAAGAGCGGTGTCGTCCGCGAAAAGGGCCATCTTGACAAAGGGGTCTCTAGGTATGTCGCTCGTGTAGAGCGAGAAGAGTAGCGGAGAGAGGCAAGAGCCTTGTGGGACGCCGGCTTTAATCGACCGGGGCGAGGAGAGAGCGTGCTCGACGCGAAAGCGGAAGGAGCGATTCGAGAGGTAGTCTCGAATGACGGTGACTAGACGGTCTAGCACTTTGTGAGAGTAAAGCTTGAATATCAAGCCTTCGTGCCAGACTTTGTCGAACGCCTTCGCGACGTCGAATAGGACGGCGCAGGTGTCGATCGTTTGTCTGTGCTCGAGACCGGCCAAAATGTGCTCGGTCAGTCGGTGCACTTGATGGACGCAAGAGTGGTTGCTCCTGAATCCGAACTGTTGGTCGGGGAGGAGGTTGTTCTCTGCGGTGAAATGGCGCAGACGCTCTAGAATGATGCGCTCGTAAAGTTTGCCCAAGGTGTTCAGTAGGCTGATCGGACGGTAGCTGTTGGGTAGGTTCCTCGGCTTTCCGGGCTTCGGAATACCTATCCCTACGGCCTCTTTCCAGGCGTCTGGGAAGGAGCAGTCGGCTAGCAGGGCGTTGAATATGGCCACTAGCAGACCGACGATCGGGGGGAGAGACTTTTCACAACTCTGTTGGAGATGTTGTCGGGTCCCGGGACTGATCTGGCTTTCAGCCTCTTTATGATGTCAACGATCTCACCGGAGGAAACCGGTTTTATAGGGGTACCTTCTGGTGGGAGGGCTGCCCTGCGACGCACCTCGTCCTCGACCAACTTGAGGTCATCGGGGTCCACTGGTGCGGTAGAGGGAGTGCACTGGCTGTCTTGACTGTCGGCGAGACAATCTGCTTTTTCGGCATCCTCCAACGCAAGGGAGGAACCATCGCTCATTACGAGGGGAGGCATGCGGGCCATGTTCTCCGCTTTGAGACTGCGGGCCAGACGCCAAAAGTTGGCGCTCGAAGGCTCCAAGTCGCAAAGCAGATTGTCCCATCTGTCGGATCTGAGTTCGGATATGCGCTCTTTTACCAGCCTTTGAAGGCGGCGCAGTTTTATCCTGAGCTCCTCGGATCTGTATCGTGTATAGTCTCATTGTGGCGTTTTTCGCTCTTATCAGCCGACGAATGTCCGCCGGGAAGGACCCGAGCAGGTAGTCCGATTCGGGCACCGTTCTCGACGATTCCTCGACGGCTGTGGCGATATGATTCGTTAACGAGTCGATCGCTCGGTTTGCAGCGCCGAGCGAGTCGATCGTATCAGGGATTCCGTCTAGGTGCTGGGGGTTCGCGGCCTTGAGTTTGACCTCGAGGCTGCGCCAGTTGACGATGGTTTTGGTCAAAGGGACCTCAAGCGGGCCGGCCCAGCTTCATAAGAACCGGGCGGTGGTCGGATCTGAGATCGTCTATGGTCTCGATCGCATGCAATGGGACGGTTACGTTATTGAACAACGCAATGTCTAGTGTGGATGGGTTGTGAAACGCGACGGTAGGGTATCTCGTCGGGGTTTGCGGCGCTACAATGTTAAACTTGAGCTTATCCACGAGCTTGGAGAGGTTTAAAAGGACCCGATCATGTCAAACCATTTCGGTTTGACATGATCGGGTCCCAGGTGCTATGCCTGCTGTTTAGATCGCCGGCGACGATGACAGCCGGCCCTAGGTCGAGAAGGGTTCTTATGTCTGTTTCCCGCATTTCTTTTGTCGGGGACAGATAGACGGATGCTAGGACGATCGGTTGATGACCGGTGAGGGAGATTTTACACGCCGGAACTTCTATTTTGGCGAGGGTTGGACTAACAAGCGGTATGCAATGCAGGGCCCGCTTGAAGTAGACGAGTGTGCCGCCTCCTGGGGCGGTCAGCCTGTCGTAGCGGATAATATGATAGTTCGCGATTTTCGGATCGCGATGAAACGGTTTGAGGAATGTTTCCTGAATGAGCATGACGTCGACGTCATGGTTCCTAAGAAACAGGCTTATTTCCTCCTTTTCAGAGCGGATGCCGTTCGCGTTGAAGTACGCGACAGTCAGCGAGCGGGGTTTGATTCTTCCTAAGACCCTGTGTATCTCCATAACGTTTGAATGAGATGGAATAGCAAAGGTCTCGGACAGAGTCCTGGGGGTGGTTACATGAAGGGTTCTTCGAGCGCAGCGAGTGTGTCGGCGTGCTCGATGCAGGCCCTTAACCTATCATGCGAGTTTTGTGCGGCTCGCAATTTTTCTCCTAAGAGAAGAATGTCTTTAATGCTCACCTTTTGGATGTAGGCGAGAATGTTCTGAAGCTCCGAAGGCGGAGGTGTTTGGCTGGGAGCAGCCTGTGGTTTCGGCGGCCCCGACAAAGGGGCGGCTTTTGGAGCCTCGGCGGCTTTTGGAGCCTCGGCGGCTTATGGCCTAAGGAGCGGTTTGCTCCACGCCGACACCGCCGGCGGAACGGCCGGCTGTGCGGGCGCTGGCCTGGACGAGGCAGATGGCTGCTGTGCAGCCTTTGTGGGGGCGGTGGTGCGCCGTTGTGCAGCTCCGGGTTGCCTACGTGGGGGTTTGGTGCACCCGCGATAATTCGCGGGGTGTCCCTCGGTTTTGCACAGGACGCAGCTCGGCGGGTTCGTCGCTTCCGAGGTGCGGGAGCACTCCTTCGTCCCGTGGTCCCCGGTGCATTTGACGCACCTCGGGCGGGCGAAGCAGTTACGGGCTGAGTGGCCGTAAAGTTGGCATCGGTGGCATGGGCCGATGATGCCTTTCTTGTGCGGGACCTCTACCCTCACGCTGGTGAGGTTGCACAGGCGGGTGATCTCGAAGATCTTTTTACCATCCGGAGAGAGTTCGAGACTTGTCAGGATGAATGGGAGTGCGGCCTTTGTTCGCATGCTAGTCATGCGACGGGCTTCCAGCACTGGGAAGTTTTGTTTTTTGAGGTCGTCGACGACCTCGGAGATGTCGATCTCCGTTGGGATTCCGCGTATGACAACGCGGAGGTGTTTCTCCTCGGGGAGAGCGAACGTGTGGAAGCCGAGTCCGGCGTTCCGCAGGTGCCTGGTGGCAGCCTGGAAGTCGTCAACCGTTGCTAGGTTGATACGGATACTCTGCGCGGTGTTCTGCGCTTTGGGGCATGCAATTTTGTGGTTCGCGAACCACCTGGAAACATCGTTCCATTTGATCTTGTCCTGGAGGACAATCGGGGGAGGCGGCTTCGAACCGTGTTTTTCGGGCGGGGACGAAGTGCTGGGGGGGTACGCGAGAGGTGCAGCCTTTTTTGCCGGCGTGCTGGTCGGCGAGGAGCGGTCCGAGTTTGACTCGGAGGGCCGCTTAGAAGCGCGTTTGCGCTTCTTGACGTAGAAGGTGAAGCCCTCTTCGTCGGTGGTCTTGGAGAGTGGACGGTCCACCTCCATGTCGCTGCCGCTAGCGGTGCCCTCCGAGTCGAATTCGGAGGAGGGGGGCAGCTCGAGCTTGGAAGGCCCCGCCATGGGGGCCCTCGCCTTGTTATGCGCTCGAGTGGCGGGGGTCGGGTCCGGAGAGGCCGGGCTGTCCGTGTCAAAGCTCACGGAACGCGTGGGAAGGGTAGAGGCCGAGTTGGTGAATTGTTCCCAGACCTCGAGGAACTGTTTGCGTGCAAAGCACGCAAATTGTGTCATTAAGGCATCCATTTGCACGGACGCCATTTTGTGAGCAGCCGCCCCGCCGTGCGGCGGGGGGTTGTGTACCTATTTGAGCAGGGGGCCTAGCCGTCGCCTAATGCGACAGACTCTATGTAATAACCTCGCCTCTGAGGCGATTAAAAAAAAGCTACTTACAGTGCCGGAACCAGGCTCCGGCAGAGTTTTCGCGTTCTCGTACACTATAATCACTGCACTACACTGCACTGGCGCACGCGAGCGCAAATGGCGGCCGCCCGAGCGGCGTTGTGGCGCGCACGAGCACGGGCGAGTCGAACTGAGTGGGCGTAGTTGTATCGCGCACTGGAAGCGGACGCATGGAACGTCCGATCGGTACGGCGGGCAGAACCCGAATGACTTTTTTTTTTTGACAGTTGTATCATATTGTTTACCAAGTATTAATATAAATTGGGTAGCGGAACTAACTGAATAGGCTCGTTTGTGGTCACTGTGCTCAAGTAATAACAATTATCAACCATGACGTTTTTAAATTCATTATCTTTCATCGAGAGTTAGATTACGTAAAAATTAACTATGAATTAATTAGTAATATAGAAAACTGTAAACAGGTAATCACGTGGGAATACTCATTTAAGATTTTTTGTTAAATTTAAGAAGTATAGAAAAAAACTTGGATGCTTTGGAAGCAACCCTAGTGCGATGCAAAATGATATTTGACATTTTGATTTTAACTGTAACTTTCTTTCTTTCAACTGAATGTTGCCTGCGCAACTCTCCGTTCATCCCCTATATGGCAGGATACAACTGTTTTAAAACGCATAGATACATAGCCAAAACAGTGGAGTGGTAGTATATGTTAAATATACTTCATCATCAGCCGATAGACGTCCACAGCTGGACATTAACCCCCCACCCCACCCCAAGGAACACCACATCTATCGGTGCCACGTTGCTCGCATCCAGTGGATTCTAACGATTCCCACCAGATCGTCGGTCCACCGTGTGGGAGGGCTCCCAACACTACGTCTACCGGTACGCGAGCGCCACTCCAGGACCTTACTGCCCCATCAGCCGTCGGTCCTTCGAGGAATGTGCCCTGCATTTCTGATTTGATCACACAGAGAAACTCCGAGCATAGTCTTCATTGCCCTTTGGTTGACTTTCAGCCTCTTTATAAGGCCGACAGTAAGGGGCCACGTCTCGGATCCGTATGTCAACACTGGCAACACGCACGAGCTGAAGACTTGTCTGCAGACATCGCGATATCTGAGACGGAAAGATGCTGCGTAGTTTCCCGAACGCTGCCCACCTGAGTTGGATTCGTCGATTGACTTCTTTTTGGAATTCGCACTTACCTAGCTGGACTCCTTGTCCCAGGTAAATATACCCGTCGACCACTTCCAGTGTAGAGCCCTCGACTATTATTGGCCTGGGTACAATATGAGCATTAGACGAGAAAGGACACAGTTTTGCTAATTAGTTATTACTACATAGAAATATATTTGTACTTCTGTAAAATTTGCTGAAATATTAATTTATAATTTTTTAAAATTTTTCATTAGGTGACGACACGAACGGGACGATCACTTAATGGTAAGTGACACGCCCGCTCACAACAACGTGGCGCTAGTTAGAATGGTATACACTGCACCACTTTACGCTCGTCGCTTGAGACAAGAGATGTTTAATCTGTTTATCCCAGTGATTACACTAGGTACATCGTTCTTCAAACCGGAACACCGTAATGTTGCGGTAGTACCTCACTAAACGGTCCCCTGCGATAGAGCCTTAACACGAGCACCAGCACTAGCACCAGCACCAGCACCAGCACGCTCATAATGCGTGCTTATAACGACCAACAGCAATGATTTTGCGGCGGAGGATTTGAAACGTGGGGGGCGGCGCCCCGGCCGGGCACTGCGCGCGCGCGCCAGGCGAGCACTGCGCCAGGAGGGCGCATGGACTCGTGCCGCCGTAGTCCTTAATCCTTGCCCAACCACACAAAGCATCCTGTTTTATTAATTCTTCGGAAAGGTTCCCGCAGGGCGCGGGCGCGGCGCGGGCGCGGCTGGTGACACGTCGCCGCCGCGTGCCGCCTCCAAATAATTGCGAGAGTTCAAAGTCGACAGGAGCAGTGGTCGGCAACCGCGGCTCTTCCATGGCATTTCAGTGAAGGGACGGAAAACTACTTATTATCTAGCATTGTAAGAGTTGTCCAGGAAACAATGTTCAGATGCGTATCTATAAAAAAGAGTGGGGGGGTGGTGGGAGGCGGCTCGCAGGCTCCTTAAAACTGACGCCGCCGTCGCAGACCTGGCCTGTTGCCAGTCCTGACCTGTTGTGTTGTGCTGTGTTGTGTTGTGCAGTGTTGTGTCGCGTGCCGGTGGCGGGGCGGTGCGCAACAAATATTGTTAAAGCTGCCGGTCTTGAACCCAAAACTTGTTTGAAGAGGGTGAGGACGATATGGACTGTACTTCCATCTTAATTGTTTCCGTTTCCTGCTTAAGGCAAACCCACTCCAACCAAGCCACGATGGTATGGTATATATGTTTGTATGAATAAATTTCAACAGTTTCTATACGTGTTTGATTGTTCTGGATCGACAACTTTGCCGACCGCTGGACTACAACATTGAGACGTCCTCGCGCCAGCAATTAGGTGAAGTCCGGCGCAACAAGTGCGCGCGCGCGGGGCCGGCGAGGCACACGCACGCACACGCACGCACACGAGCACACACGCGCACACACACTAGCACACACACACGCACACGGGCACACACGTATGCTGCTGTGTAAAGCTGGTCGTCGCGTTATTTTTCTTGTGATGAAATCTGCATAGGAAGTTAGTTGTACAAAATACTTAGAATTTTTAATTTAATGTTAATTTAACTTTTGAAATATATCGTTTCTCAATAGATATCTAATTGTATGTAAATAAAATCTATCATATCTATCACTGGGAACGAGGCGTGATATATATGTATGTATGTATGTGTGTAATGTTCACTGCAAGGCCTAAAACGAGTTAGGTGGGGCGCGGGCAGCGCGGGCGGCTCGCCGGAAGTGCAGCGCTCGCTAAGGATTAAATGTCGCTAATCTAAAACGGGCCTATGCAAATTGTTTAAAAATAATTACAGTTCATTTTTTTCTTATTCAATAAACTCTATGGTTAAAATAAACTTTGTTACTTCGTATAATACTTATTTGAACAATAGATTTAAATAAAAAAATGTCTCTAGACCGCAGTTCTTGCAGCAGCAGCCTTGTATTTCGGCAGCAGCAGCAGCAGCA
Organism: Troides oblongomaculatus; assembly: GCA_029032895.1. Lineage (NCBI taxonomy): Eukaryota > Metazoa > Arthropoda > Insecta > Lepidoptera > Papilionidae > Troides > Troides oblongomaculatus. Next base: position 12,195 of record JARDWC010000426.1, on the reverse strand, counting down.
ACAGCAGCAGCAGTGTTCTGCACACTAATTACTGTTTGGCGAAAAATGAGTTAGAAGAAAGAAGTCCACGTAAAATTTTTGTTATAATTATAAACACTGGTACGTACCAAAAAAGGATATCAAATATTGTTTCCAGAGCACGTGACCACTGCGGGCGGGCGCTGGGCCTGCGCTGATGGTGTACACCATCCTACCTCAGCCGACGCGACCGACTGAGCGCGGCGCGGCGCGGTGCCGGCGCGGCGCGGCTCCGGCTACGTGAGCAATTGAGAGCTAAGACTACTGAATTAGTTTCGTTATTTGCAGAGGATTCGTCGTGCAGCGGCTGAGTGATAAGCGCGCCGTGCGCCGGGCAAACAGCGCCGCGGGAGCGCGCGGCACAGCGCGGCTCAGCGCGGCTCTGCGCGGCTCAGCGCGGCCGGTACGTGAGCGGCGGCACGCGATAACGCGCACCGGGAATCACGCGGCGAGCGGTGCGGGGCGGTGCGGGGCGGAGCGGTGCGGGGCGGAGCGGGGCGGTGCGGGCCGGGACGCGGCCGGACGGTCACCATCACATAAGTTTGGGCGTTTGATATTTGTCTTTAATCATTACTATTCAGAATAGACAATTATTAGTGCAACGTTTTCACTTGCCGTTGTTCGTGCAACGTACCGGCGCACCGCGGCCTGTGCGTGTACCCACGGCAACACAACCACACAACCACACGCCATGTACACATCGTGCATTATCGCAGAGATAACAACAATTCACTGCCAGACGTCTTCCGGGGATTACGCGCGCGTATTTAATTGAGACACTACGCGCTACGTGTAATAATAGTAATTGATGATAACCTTATTTATAAATCTCACGGGGGGATATTTCTCTTTGAAGAGAAAAATCGATGATCGGATCAATAGTAACCGATATAGTTGGTCACCAGCAGCTGGTGAAAGTGCCGAGCCGGCGCGGGTGCTGTGCTGTTGCGGTCAGAGAGGAAGCTAATCACCAGCTGACCTATCGACCTGGCTGCTATTGTCTAGGCTTTTTGCTAAATTAAAGAAATGCGAGGTGCTATGTCGCGAGCCCACCCCCGGGGCTGCACGGTGTGTGCGGGCTGGTCGGTCACTCCCCTTACTTGGCGGGATTGCCAACAAACGGTCTCACGACTGTTAGTGTCTTAGAGGGATTCTTTTTGGGCCCGATTTATGTCGGTTTTATTTTGGGTTTTATAAAAAGCATTTCGCGGAAATCCGATACGACTTAACGAGGCTCGAGCCGCTTCTTATATTTCCACTTCAGCTGCGGAAAAAGGTTTCAATTTCTGCAAGAATGGATTTATCGGGGTCGCGAGGCAACCGCCGGACTGCGCCCCCGAGCGCCGCCCCGCGGCGTAGTGACGCGCTTCATCCCCCGGGAGCCGCGCGTCGTCTACGTGGCAGTTACAAGAGAACGCGCTCACAACTGAGGTTGTATTGATTTCACAAGCCGCGTAGTGCGGAGCGCGGTCTATCTATCTATCTATCTATCTATCTATCTATCTATCTATCTATCTATCTATCTATCTATCTATCTATCTATCTATCTATCTATCTATCTATCTATCTATCTATCTATCTATCTATCTATCTATCTATCTATCTATCTATCTATCTATCTATCTATCTATCTATCTATCTATCTATCTATCTATCTATCTATCTATCTATCTATCTATCTATCTATCTATCTATCTATCTATCTATCTATCTATCTATCTATCTATCTATCTATCTATCTATCTATCTATCTATCTATCTATCTATCTATCTATCTATCTATCTATCTATCTATCTATCTATCTATCTATCTATCTATCTATCTATCTATCTATCTATCTATCTATCTATCTATCTATCTATCTATCTATCTATCTATCTATCTATCTATCTATCTATCTATCTATCTATCTATCTATCTATCTATCTATCTATCTATCTATCTATCTATCTATCTATCTATCTATCTATCTATCTATCTATCTATCTATCTATCTATCTATCTATCTATCTATCTATCTATCTATCTATCTATCTATCTATCTATCTATCTATCTATCTATCTATCTATCTATCTATCTATCTATCTATCTATCTATCTATCTATCTATCTATCTATCTATCTATCTATCTATCTATCTATCTATCTATCTATCTATCTATCTATCTATCTATCTATCTATCTATCTATCTATCTATCTATCTATCTATCTATCTATCTATCTATCTATCTATCTATCTATCTATCTATCTATCTATCTATCTATCTATCTATCTATCTATCTATCTATCTATCTATCTATCTATCTATCTATCTATCTATCTATCTATCTATCTATCTATCTATCTATCTATCTATCTATCTATCTATCTATCTATCTATCTATCTATCTATCTATCTATCTATCTATCTATCTATCTATCTATCTATCTATCTATCTATCTATCTATCTATCTATCTATCTATCTATCTATCTATCTATCTATCTATCTATCTATCTATCTATCTATCTATCTATCTATCTATCTATCTATCTATCTATCTATCTATCTATCTATCTATCTATCTATCTATCTATCTATCTATCTATCTATCTATCTATCTATCTATCTATCTATCTATCTATCTATCTATCTATCTATCTATCTATCTATCTATCTATCTATCTATCTATCTATCTATCTATCTATCTATCTATCTATCTATCTATCTATCTATCTATCTATCTATCTATCTATCTATCTATCTATCTATCTATCTATCTATCTATCTATCTATCTATCTATCTATCTATCTATCTATCTATCTATCTATCTATCTATCTATCTATCTATCTATCTATCTATCTATCTATCTATCTATCTATCTATCTATCTATCTATCTATCTATCTATCTATCTATCTATCTATCTATCTATCTATCTATCTATCTATCTATCTATCTATCTATCTATCTATCTATCTATCTATCTATCTATCTATCTATCTATCTATCTATCTATCTATCTATCTATCTATCTATCTATCTATCTATCTATCTATCTATCTATCTATCTATCTATCTATCTATCTATCTATCTATCTATCTATCTATCTATCTATCTATCTATCTATCTATCTATCTATCTATCTATCTATCTATCTATCTATCTATCTATCTATCTATCTATCTATCTATCTATCTATCTATCTATCTATCTATCTATCTATCTATCTATCTATCTATCTATCTATCTATCTATCTATCTATCTATCTATCTATCTATCTATCTATCTATCTATCTATCTATCTATCTATCTATCTATCTATCTATCTATCTATCTATCTATCTATCTATCTATCTATCTATCTATCTATCTATCTATCTATCTATCTATCTATCTATCTATCTATCTATCTATCTATCTATCTATCTATCTATCTATCTATCTATCTATCTATCTATCTATCTATCTATCTATCTATCTATCTATCTATCTATCTATCTATCTATCTATCTATCTATCTATCTATCTATCTATCTATCTATCTATCTATCTATCTATCTATCTATCTATCTATCTATCTATCTATCTATCTATCTATCTATCTATCTATCTATCTATCTATCTATCTATCTATCTATCTATCTATCTATCTATCTATCTATCTATCTATCTATCTATCTATCTATCTATCTATCTATCTATCTATCTATCTATCTATCTATCTATCTATCTATCTATCTATCTATCTATCTATCTATCTATCTATCTATCTATCTATCTATCTATCTATCTATCTATCTATCTATCTATCTATCTATCTATCTATCTATCTATCTATCTATCTATCTATCTATCTATCTATCTATTATCCACATACTGGAGAGTCGCGGGATAACATGTTTCAGTTCGTTCCTCTGCGACCCCCGATCGGCGCCCGAGTGAACGGGTCCACCTCGGGGAGGGGTGTGATGTGAAGCACCCCTCCCGACAAAATCCCTACGTGGTGACGCGTCGGAATACGAGACGCATCACCATACACCACGGAACCCTCTCCAAGAGGCCCCGGCCTGACGGCCCATGTCGGTCGCGGCGTAGGTTCTTGCCGAGGAGCCATTCGGCGGTCGTGCGCTCGGCCCCGCCTTGCGGCGGTGAGCTGTCATCGCGCTCCGACCGCGTTCTGTCCCTTCGGTGCCCGCTCTCAAATACGTTCGGTCTCCCGCTTCTGCGTCATAAGAGAGTTGCAGAATCGGGATACCGCATTTCATGACGCCACGCTTCCGACTATGGTCCGGACCACAGACGGTAGCGAAAGGTCACTCCCTATCGCCGCTACGAGCGCCGCCCTATAACCCCTCTATCGCGGGCAATCGGCAAAAAAAAAGGTGTGGGACGATGTGTCCACCGGGTGGTCACACTCGTCGCATGCCTCATCCGTCCTACCTCTACTGTTCCGCTGGTACAGATATCTCCCGAAGCAACCGTGCCCCGAGAGTATCTGCACCGAGCGGAAACTGAGAACTTCGAGTTCCCGGTCCAGCCAGTCGCCGATGACCGGCCGGACGGCCCCAACGGTGAGGCGACCGAGCGACGGTTCAAGGAGTCGCCGCTTCCATCGCCGAAGCACCTCCCTTCTCGCCGTTCGGCGCCACCTCTCCACCTCCTCCGGCGGCGAAAGTTCGCGCTCGCGCTCGGGGGCTCAGTTCTGCCGCCAGTAGAGGCGCGCCAGCGACTCCGCTTCGGGTTCCAACGCGCGGCGTCCCGGTGGACGACGCACGCCGCCTCGGAGGAGATGGTACGGTAACCTCGTACGACCCGTATGGCCATGACGCGCTGCGGCGAGCGCAGCGGCGTCAGGCCACGGGCCGACAGGTGTTGCGCCCATACGGCGCACCGTATAGCGCTATAGAGCGCACCACTCCCGTGTTCTTAATTCTATTTGTGTTATGTAAACTTAGATAAGCTTATAAATTGTGTTCAGTCACGATATTCATGAAAAATACCTCCAGCTATTGTATTCAGTCCATTAGGATTTTAGCATTATTATTACCCTACCACTTGAAATATAAATAGTTCAGACTACCGACATCCTTATTCAATAGGCTTATGCGTGTACTATTGTCCAGTCAGTTAGGCACAGGAATGCCCCAGCGCGGAGCTACCCCAGCCCGGGCCCCGGTGCTCCAGGAAGCGCGCCTCCACGCGACGTCACGCCATAGTGATGTTCCGAACATCTTTCCCCCCCCCACATCGAAGTCTTCGGATCTTCGAGATGTTTCTTATGAGGACGAATCGGGCAAGGAGCAGAGGCTATGGACACCCCTGCGGATCAAGCCCTTCGCCGTGTAGACATCGGCGACTCTTACTACTCCGTGTGATCCAGGATGTAATTTGTGGATTCGGGCCATTCGCCATTTCAATGGTGGGACGTTAGCTTCCTTGATGACTACCAACTCGCCTTCCTGCAGTCCCCGCTGCTTGATGTTGTCAGGAATGCCCAGGTCTGTTGTATGTACAGTTGGATGAGGCAAGTTGTCTGTGATTTGGACTATGACGAAGTACTTTATAGCCGCGCTAAATGTGGTGTTTAGAGAATGTAGCTGTACGTACGTACGGTGTAGTTCCGAGAATGTAGCCTCAGCCGCAGCCGCACCCGAAGCCTCAGCCGCAGCCGCACCCGCAGCCGCAGCCGCAGCCGCAGCCGCAGCCTCAGCCGCAGGCTGCTGCGTTGCTTTATAGCGGGCCCACGGGAACACTTTCGCACACCGCCGCGAGCCCGCCGGCGGCGACCGCACCGCCCGACCTCGCCCCGGGGGAGAAAAACTCTCCACTTGTGTAAGGGCACGCCGGAGCATACAGCGCGCCCTCTTCTCGCTCGAATCCGTCACCCAGAGGCCATGGGAGCCAAGAGAGAAAACTCTCCCGACACTCGGCAGCTTATCTGATTTGGGGTTCCGACTGCGGCAGGGCCTGGCGTGGCCCGACAGCCCCTCTGGCGGGTGTAGGGAACACTTGGCATGGTGTGCTGCAGACACGAGCACTTGGCGAGGTTTGGTGCCGCTCGTGTCCGGGGCGAGGTTTGCTGCCGACACGAGCACTTGGCGACGTGTCGCTTGAAATGTGGATTAATTTTATCACCTTAAATTTCTAATCATTATAAAATAATAACAAACACAAATTCAAATACAAATCAAACTCTGTAACTGAAATGTAATGAACTGTGTACGTGTGGACGGCCCGGCCGCGACTACTTGCTGGGGCGGGCCCAACTAATCATAAAGTGATTGGGGCGAGGTCCCTCCGCAACCAGAAGACAGGTACAGGCGCACGGGTGCTCCTACGTAGGCCTTTGTTAATCTGATCTTAAGCTAGTCGCCTGCATCGCAACCCACAAGCACACAGAGCAACGCGTGTAATGAACACTATGTACTTCCGGTCACCGTCCAAGTAGAAGTAATCTTAGCGTCTATTTCTATTACTAAATAGTATTTCAGTTCGAGCGTGAATATCAATGTGCTTAGGTTTCAGCGGTGGTGCAGCTGCTATCTGAACGGGAGTTCATTTATGCCTTCACAACGAAACTAGATCCCACAAACTGCGTGAAAGCGCCCTGGACCGTCTGCTGGAAATAAATTTTTTATCACCTGAAAAATTGTTCAAATGACGGTAGTACTTTGGAGCGAGGTCTGCCGAGTGCGGAGGATGTCGCGTGGTTTCTACCGGAAGCTCCTGTACAAGTTCCAATAGTTTTTGGTGCAGAGCGAAGTCTTGCGTTATCGTGGAACAAAAGTAGCAGTGATCGATTCACGAGTGGAGCCTGTTCCATTGACAGTTCACCATAATTTTCTGAATTTTGGAACAGTAAGTATGTGTCGTTACAGCTCGGCCAGACCAGGGAGAGGAATATTGAATAATAATATGAAGACACAGCAAACAGTTACCATTCCCTTTTTATTGGTAGCCTTTGCTCCAGGGCACTGTTGCGGCGTTTGACCTGGGATCAGCAATTGCCTTTTTCACTTATGGTTATCCTAAAGAATCGACATTTGGTCAGGCCTCAGGTCGCTGCAATGTTCTTTGGTTCCTGTACGATTCAGCGAGCCATCACAATTACCAACAGGCGTTCACTCGCAGATCAGTCAAATCGTGAAGCGACCGTCTCTCACATCCCTTATGTTATCGATTTGATGGAAACGAGATAATACTGCGGGTAGGTTAATGTTAAAGAACATTTTGTCTGTGTGTGTTTGTTCATCGAAGGATCGTTCATCTTTTACCGTTAGGTATGTCCTTCCCGTTCCGTTACGTCATGTTTTTTTCTTTTAAAATTCATACTTAGCTCTCGTCGAGATCTCAATAGTTTTGTATTTGTGTTCCCTTGAGCCCAGTCAGTAGCCGCGACTCCGCGCACAACATTTCACAATTCGCACCTTACAGACACACATATGAAACCGTTTCAGGAAGAACCGAAACATTTATTTAATCGCGCTAACACTCGACTCGCAATGTTACATGGCGATTCCGGTACTGAGATGTTGCTCGCCGGAGCGCAGGGGGTTGCTGTGGCCATATATTTAAACTCAGCCACCACTAACACCCCACAATAAGTTGTTGCGGAAACGGTGAAGAGCTTCCGCCTCCGCCTCCGCCTCCGCCTCCGCCTCCGCCTCCGCCTCCGCCTCCGCCTCCGCCTCCGCCTCCGCCTCCGCCTCCGCCTCCGTCTCCGCCGTGGTGGGTCCGAAATTTAACTTTCACTTGTTAACTTTGTGAAGTGCAACGTGATTCTCGTTTCAGTTCCTGCAGGGATCTTACGGGTGGATGCGAGCGGAAGTAACCTCTCGTTAAACTGTATTCGGTACACGGGCATGATCAACACATCCGGTACACGGGCAACAAGTGAATCAAATTCAAATTAAACAGGTATTGTACCAAGTGTTATGGTTATTAGAAGATTTTCTTAATTATTAAAAAGTGTATCCTTCTACTGTGAACTATATGTAATTGAAGGTGTGTTCCCGCGCCGGAAGTCGGGGCTGCCCCGGGAACTGGTCACACGCCAGCCGACACGGGGACGGGGAGTCAATGTCGGCTCGTGCCGCACCGTGCCGCACCGTGCCGCACCGAGCCGCACCGTGCCGCACCGAGCCGCACCGTGCCGCACCGAGCCGCATCGTACCGCAGGCTGTGGTGGTACCAGAGTCAGTAACAAACTTTATATGATAGTTTGACAAAATTGAACTAAGACAGTTCTGACAAGCCCTTCGTACCCTTACAATGAAGTTTAGCAAGTTAGGTTAGTTAGCGGGAGTGGAGCTGGTAAGGCGCCGCGGTCACCGTGCCCAGGCCCAGGCCCAGGCCCAGGCCCAGCACTGTGCACTGTGCAGTGTGCAGTGTGCAGTGTGCAGTGTGCAGTGTGCAGTGTGCAGTGTGCAGTGTGCAGTGTGCAGTGTGCAGTGTGCAGTGTGCAGTGTGCAGTGTGCAGTGTGCAGTGTGCAGTGTGCAGTGTGCAGTGTGCAGTGTGCAGTGTGCAGTGTGCAGTGTGCAGTGTGCAGTGTGCAGTGTGCAGTGTGCAGTGTGCAGTGTGCAGTGTGCAGTGTGCAGTGTGCAGTGTGCAGTGTGCAGTGTGCAGTGTGCAGTGTGCAGTGTGCAGTGTGCAGTGTGCAGTGTGCAGTGTGCAGTGTGCAGTGTGCAGTGTGCAGTGTGCAGTGTGCAGTGTGCAGTGTGCAGTGTGCAGTGTGCAGTGTGCAGTGTGCAGTGTGCAGTGTGCAGTGTGCAGTGTGCAGTGTGCAGTGTGCAGTGTGCAGTGTGCAGTGTGCAGTGTGCAGTGTGCAGTGTGCAGTGTGCAGTGTGCAGTGTGCAGTGTGCAGTGTGCAGTGTGCAGTGTGCAGTGTGCAGTGTGCAGTGTGCAGTGTGCAGTGTGCAGTGTGCAGTGTGCAGTGTGCAGTGTGCAGTGTGCAGTGTGCAGTGTGCAGTGTGCAGTGTGCAGTGTGCAGTGTGCAGTGTGCAGTGTGCAGTGTGCAGTGTGCAGTGTGCAGTGTGCAGTGTGCAGTGTGCAGTGTGCAGTGTGCAGTGTGCAGTGTGCAGTGTGCAGTGTGCAGTGTGCAGTGTGCAGTGTGCAGTGTGCAGTGTGCAGTGTGCAGTGTGCAGTGTGCAGTGTGCAGTGTGCAGTGTGCAGTGTGCAGTGTGCAGTGTGCAGTGTGCAGTGTGCAGTGTGCAGTGTGCAGTGTGCAGTGTGCAGTGTGCAGTGTGCAGTGTGCAGTGTGCAGTGTGCAGTGTGCAGTGTGCAGTGTGCAGTGTGCAGTGTGCAGTGTGCAGTGTGCAGTGTGCAGTGTGCAGTGTGCAGTGTGCAGTGTGCAGTGTGCAGTGTGCAGTGTGCAGTGTGCAGTGTGCAGCGTGCAGCGTGCAGCGTGCAGCGTGCAGCGTGCAGCGTGCAGCGTGCAGCGTGCAGCGTGCAGCGTGCAGCGTGCAGCGTGCAGCGTGCAGCGTGCAGCGTGCAGCGTGCAGCGTGCAGCGTGCAGCGTGCAGCGTGCAGCGTGCAGCGTGCAGCGTGCAGCGTGCAGCGTGCAGCGTGCAGTGTGCAGTGTGCAGTGTGCAGTGTGCAGTATTACTTTTCAACACAAGTTATGATTTGATTTAATATCCCTTCATTATTATTATATCCATCGTTCAAGTTTTTTTTACTTTGCCGATTTTCTTCCAGTGCATTAATACAGTGTTGTGACCTACCCCTAAGCCTGCAGCTATCTCTGAAGTGCTTTGTGATGGATCCTCTTTCACAATAGCCTTTAAATCTGCATTTTCCACTTTAGTCTCCGGCCGTCCACGGGGTTGGTTCTGAAGGTCGAAATTTCCAGAACGAAAACGTTGAATCCAAAAACCTATCGTGCTTTTTTTTACTACACCAGCGCCAGCGCCGTACACATCAGCGATCCTTTGAGCTGTTTGTGCAGCACTGGCGCTGGCGCCGGTGCCGGCGGTAGAACTCGTACTCGTAAATATATCGATGTTTCATGTTCTTCATTAAGCAGTACTCAACGACGCCAAGGAAAAAATAATGAGGAAAAAACCAAATGATATTTCATACCAAAGTGGTGTCAATGCGACAAAACGTTAATTCCATATGTAAGGAGCTAATATATTTCATTGGTGCGAGTAGGAAATGCAGCGTTTAGATAATTCAAATCTTAATTTTTTACATACATTTTTATAGATTATGTAATAATTAAATGAAAATAGCTGCAGTACTGCGAGCGTAGTCGCGCGCAGCTCCGACGCGCGCGCTGAAATCACTGCGGGATATTACCTCGCATAGATGTTAAGAATAACAAATGGCACGCGCGCAACGTCGCGCGGACGCGGTGCGTACGTAATGTTGGATCGTGTCTTTTGTAAGGATGCCCTCGTCAGCGCGGCGCGGTGCGATTCGGGTTCTGCCCGCCGTACCGATCGGACGTCCCATGCGTCCGCTGCCAGTGCGCGATACAGTTACGCCCGCTCCGTTTGACTCGCCCGTGCACGTGCGCGCCACAACGCCGCTCAGGCGGCCGCCATTTGCGCTCGCGTGCGCCAGTGCAAGTGCAGATAGTGAAGTTTAGATACCAGCACGCGAAAACTCTGCCGGAGCCTGGTTCCGGCACTGTAAGTAGCTTTCTCTTTAATCGCCTCAGAGGCGACGTTTTAGCATAGAGCCTGTTGCATTAGGCGACGGCTAGGTCCCCTGCCGAATAGATACACAACCCCCCGCCGCACGGCGGGGCGGCTGCTCAACAAAATGGCGTCCGTGCAAATGGACGCCTTACTCGCCCAATTTGCGTGCTTTGCACGCAAACAATTCCCTGAGGCCTGGGAAGAATTCACCAAGTCGGCCTCTACACTTCCCACGCGTTCCGTGAACTTGGACACGGACAGCCCGGCCTCTCCGGACCCGACTCCCGCGACTCGAGCGCATAACAAGGCGAGGGCCCCCATGGCGGGGCCTTCCAAGCCCGAGCTGCCCGCCTCCTCCGAATCCGACTCAGAGGGCACCGCTAGCGGCAGCGATATGGAGGTGGACCGTCCACTCTCCAAGACCACCGACGAAGAGGGCTTCACCCTCTACGTCAAATAGCGCAAACGCGCTTCTAAGCGGCCCTCCGAGTCAAACTCGGACCGCTCCTCGCCGACCAGCACGCCGGCAAAAAAGGCTGCGCCTCTTGCGCACCCCCCCAGCACTTCGGCCCCGCCCGAAAAACGCGGCCTGAAGCCGCCTCCCCCGATTATCCTCCAGGACAAGACTAAATGGAACGATGTTTCCAGGTGGTTCGCGAACCACAAAATTGCATGCCCCAAAGCGCAGAACACCGCGCAGGGTATCCGCATCAACCTAGCAACGGTTGACGACTTCCGGGCTGCCACCAGGCACCTGCGGAACGCCGGACTCGGCTTCCACACGTTCGCTCTCCCCGAGGAGAAGCACCTCCGCGTTGTCATACGCGGAATCCCAACGGAGATCGACATCTCCGAGGTCGTCGACGACCTCAAAAAACAAAACTTCCCCGTGCTGGAAGCCCGTCGCATGACAAGCATGCGAACAAAGGCCGCACTCCCACTCATTCTGACAAGTCTCGAACTCTCTCCGGAGGGTAAAAAGATCTTCGAGATCACCCGCCTGTGCAACCTCACCAGCGTGAGGGTAGAGGTACCGCACAAAAAAGGCATCATCGGCCAATGCCACCGATGCCAACTTTACGGCCACTCAGCCCGTAACTGCTTCGCCCGCCCGAGGTGCGTCAAATGCACCGGGGACCACGGGACGAAGGAGTGCTCCGCACCGCGGAAGCGACAAACCCGCCGAGCTGCGTCCTGTGCAAAACCGAGGGACACCCCGCGAATTATCGCGGGTGCACCAAAGCCCCGCGTAGGCAACCCGGGGCCGCACAACGGCTCACCACCGCCCCCACAAAGGCCGCACCGCAGCCATCTGCCTCGCCTAGGCCACCGCCCGCACAGCCGGCCGTTCCGCCGGCGGTGTCGGCGTGGAGCAAACCGCTCCTTAGGCCTTAAGCCGCCCCTTTGTCATCAACCGATCGTCCTAGCATCCGTCTATCTGTCCCCGACAAAAGAAATGCGGGAAACAGACATAAGAACCCTTCTCGACCTTTTTTTTTTTTTTTGATATCGATGGTGGAAATGCTGTTACCGCATACCCAGCG